>OX459034.1:46964375-47213741 GCA_949775005.1 Orthosia gothica | reverse complement strand
GAGCACCCATCTATAACCACTCGAATTCTACAATTCAATCACACATACCATCACCAGGCAGACCTAATGAAAGAAGCTTACTAATAAGGATTCCGTGCCAGACCCTATCGAAAGCTTTCGAGTTTTTGAGGGAGACGGCAAGCGCCTCCCCGTGCCTTTCGATTGCCTCACTCCAGATGTGAATGGCATACAACGAGTTCGGCGGCAGCCGTATTGGCAATCACTTAGGATGTCATTAGCTTCTAGGTATGCCAAGAGCTTAATATTAAGCACACGTAGAGGTCTGTAATTGGCCGGATCAGCTCAACTGTCCTTCTTGGAGTTGTACGTTAGCTTACCTACAAGCATTCGACACTTTTCCAGTTTCATACGAAAGGCGAAATAGAAGTGTCAAGATCGTAGACAGTTCGGGCGCATAAGTTTTAAGAACAAGTGCTAGTATACCGTCGGGGTCAGCTTTGTTCAAGTCGAGGTTGCCCAGCACTCTACGAACGTCATTTTGATGGATGCGAATGTCCGACATATATGTCTCACCAGGAGAAATAAGGGGTCACGCATCACCAGAATGCAGTTGCGTCTGCATTCTGGTGATGCGTGACCCCTTATTTCAAACCAGTGCGTACGTTATTTATGATGTATTTTTGATTGATTAATACACACTTGCACTAAAAACTTAACTAAGAATTTGTTGCTAACACGAGGTTAAATTGACATTAATGTATAACAAACTGTCAATTTAACCTAGTGCTAGCAACTAAATCTGAGTTAAGTATTTTGCGCAAGTGGGCCTTATCAGTTAGTTATGAAGCCGTGAAAGACTAAAATGGAATATAATCTGAATATAATAAATGTGTTATATCGACACCCAATATATAACCTAATACAAAGTAACTCAATATGGCATGGTTTTCAACACAGTTTTTTTTTTGAAAGGTTTTTTTGTTTAACAGCTGCAGGCATAAGTTGTTCTGTACAATTTCAGGTTTCATGTTAATAATTTTAATTGCTTTCTCAGTTTTAATAAAACTACTGCAAGTATGATTTTTGATTTGATATGATTTTTGATGTACAGATTTTAATTTTAATATGAAAATCATTGTAAATACCGTTACAATGCAAATTGTCCAGAATCCAGACCGATACCAGTGGTGTCTAATCCCATACAAAGAAACCGAGCCGACGTACTTTACTGATTATACTGATTATTTTATGTACACCAATCGCGTTCGGTTCCGTTATACGGATAAAGATGGTGATCTATCTATCGCCGTGGAAAGGCACCGAACGCGATCGATTTACAAAAAAATAATTGGTATAATCAGGTGAAAAACGCTAGTTACGTCGGCACGGTTTCCTAGTATGGGATGAGGCATCTGTATGTATATAATACTAGATTATATTATCTGTGTCGCTACTCTGTGTCGACAAGTTCACCTTGGGTAGCGGCTAACTTATGTCGGAAAATAAGGCCTTCAACAGCGCTGCCAAGTCCTGCAAAAAGGTGATGCAAAGGTCTCGGTCCGACCACATTACTAACATGCCACATAACTACAGTCGAATAGGGACATAACTTGCGTCTTACCCAGTAGGTAATAAAGAGTTTCGGTCCCTGGGTAAGTCGGTTGAGTTGAACTTCTGCCATCCCTCACTACCACCACTGCTGAAACCCGACTTCGCTGAGGAGAAGGCAAACTTATTTGCCTTTTTTTGCGGAATCTTTGCGTCTGCATTCTGGTGATGCGTGACCCCTTATTTCTCCTGGTGAGACATATATGTCGGACATTCGCATCCATCAAAATGACGTTCGTAGAGTGCTGGGCAACCTCGACTTGAACAAAGCTGACCCCGACGGTATACTAGCACTTGTTCTTAAAACTTATGCGCCCGAACTGTCTACGATCTTGACACTTCTATTTCGCCTTTCGTATGAAACTGGAAAAGTGTCGAATGCTTGTAGGTAAGCTAACGTACAACTCCAAGAAGGACAGTTGAGCTGATCCGGCCAATTACAGACCTCTACGTGTGCTTAATATTAAGCTCTTGGCATACCTAGAAGCTAATGACATCCTAAGTGATTGCCAATACGGCTGCCGCCGAACTCGTTGTATGCCATTCACATCTGGAGTGAGGCAATCGAAAGGCACGGGGAGGCGCTTGCCGTCTCCCTCAAAAACTCGAAAGCTTTCGATAGGGTCTGGCACGGAATCCTTATTAGTAAGCTTCTTTCATTAGGTCTGCCTGGTGATGGTATGTGTGATTGAACTGTAGAATTCGAGTGGTTATAGATGGGTGCTCGTTGGACCAATTGGATATTAATGCTGGGGTCCCTCAAGGGTTGGTACTCTCAGCAACGTTATTTTTGCTGCATATAAATGATCTGCTAAAAACTTGGGCATGCAGACGACAGCACTGTTGCTGAGAGGTACTTGTCCTTTGTGAGGCTGTGGTGGAGCGTTTGAGCTTATCCTTGAAGCCAGTATCCAAATGTGGTGATGCCAATTTGGCCAGGTTCTATGCTGCTAAAACCCAGGCGTGTCTTTTCTCTGTTAAAATGAGCTAATTCCACTCGGCTCCTTCCTTCCGAGGTGTAAACGTACCAATAATGGACCATCTTGGAATCCATCGGAGCTTCTTGTCGCAACTTTTAGCACGATCCTCAATTTTGGGCCATACATTGAGGCAAAGGCTCAGCTGGCTGCTATAAAGTTGGGTATCCTCGCAAAGGAGAAAGAGGAGGAGAGGGGTATGCTCGGAGTTTCCTTGCGTGATCGAATCAGAAATGTAAAGATCCGCAAGAGAACCAGGGTTACCGACATAGCCCGAAGAATTGCCAAACTTAAGTTGCAGTGGGCAGGGCACATTGCTCGCAGAACGGATGGCCGATGGGGCAGATAGGTTCTGGAATGGCGACCGCGAACCGGAAGACGATACGTTGGAAGGCCTCCCACCAGGTGGACCGATGACCTGGTGAAGGTTGCGGGGATCCGCTGGTTACGAGATGCATGGGACCGGTCAATGTGGCGACGCTTGGGGGAGGCCTATGTCCAGCAGTAGACGTCATTCGGCTGATATGATGATGATGATGATCCTCGCAAAGGTGAGACGGTTCTTCACGCCAGAACAGTTTTTCAAGTTGTATCAAGCGCAAGTTCGATGATGTATGAAGTACTTATCTCATTTCTGGGACGGATCTGCCAAATACCAGCTTGATGCACTTAAGTTGATAAAAAAACCGGCCAAGAAGCTCATCAGCGATGAGGCACTGGTAGAGTCAAAGCTCTAGAGCCTTGAACATCATTGCCAGCTTATCGGTTTTTTATCAGCTGCATTTCGGGGAGTGTGCAATGAAATTACATGATCTCATTCCGCCTAGCTCGTTTCGTTCCATTCCTGTTCGTAGAACATAGAGCAGTGATGGCCCAGTGATAACAGATTACATAAAGTTAAACCAATGTGTAACTAAAGTTACAATGTTATTCATATTGGGTGTCGATATGTGGTCTCATACTGGAAGTTAATACAGTGATTGTTAAAAAAGGGGCTTATTAAAGTTCATAGAATCGAGCATTGTAAGGGATCACGGAAAAGCCGAAAAAAAGTCCTTGTTTTAAGGACCGTGATGAAATAAAACTATACATAATCACTATCACCACACATATCTGGAGTTTTTTTTTTGTTTTGCTAACTGTACACTACCTACTCGAAGTGTGGCACGGGATATTGAGAATCAGTATAACGAAAAAGCGGTAGGTAGGTAGGTGTATCTACCTACCTACCGCTTTCAGGTTCAAATTGGAAGCGAATCGAAGCGTAAATACAAGAAAATAATTGACCACATTGACCGTCTTCTAAGCATGGACCATTAACATTCGTAGGTAAGACAGATTGCAGACGCATGATTTGTACAAAATTCCCACGTCATTATTTTTATCTCTATAGGTTACAAATTTGTTCATTACGTAGCGGAGATAAGAGTCAATCAATACTCAATATAATAGTTATGTTATTTATTTATATTATGAACGCTACGCATCTAAGAAGAAATCGTACCGAACGAACGTGTGTGCATGCGTATGCCGCCTGGCCTCCTTCGCCCGGCCTCCTGCGCCCGCTTCGACCGCTACCATTGTTTTTGTGTTTTATTCATAATAAAGGTACATATCGTGCATGAAAATGACACAAATTTACAATGTCGATTTTTCATGCATTTATGATATTGATTATGTTAACTCTAATGATTGTAATATTTTTTTGAAGCGTTTGTAGCTTGGAAAAACAAAATAATTAAAAATCTTAAAATTGCGTGGCCTAATTTGGCACAAATTTAATTAATAGGGATATGTAAGTGATCTGAGAAAGGAAATAGTAATTTCATAAATTGTAATATTTTTTTTGCACTATTTTTACACACTGACCCCTATGCCAGTTTGCACTGGACGAATATGACACAAATTGGGTTTACACACTCCGCAGACTATCCTAGATATGATAGCATAATTATTTTAAACTTTAATTTAATTTTGCCAGTTTTGATTTGAATAAAAATAATCAACCACAAATCATCGAATTACTGAAAATGCAAGTAACAGATGTGACACAAAACGCAAAAATAAGCTACATAGGTACGACTGTATCCACAGGCAAGAAATAAGCAACTTTAGAATTTTTTTAACTTATGACATCAAAATAGCCTAGCGCTATCGGTCTATAATGTAAATAAATATACGCGCCGCGAGTCTGGCTGGCCGGCACCAGCCGCGCGCATTCCCGCGCTTTTCTCCGCGCTCGCCCTTCGTGCGAAGAAGTCTAGTATTTTTTTTTAATAATAAGATTTCGTGGATAAAAACGACACAAATTATGCACAGGGTTTTGTTACACCATAATAATCAAAAACACGTAAACTCTAATAACTTGCATTTTCTTTTGTGGATTTTACAGGGTGTTGTAATAAAAAAATAAAATATCTATAAAAGTCGTGGATGAATTCGACACAAAATATTTTAACCAACAGATATCAGTACTCTAAAACGCGTAACACCTATTTAACCTATTGTAATATTCTTTTGAGCTAGTTGGCCGACATGTTAGGTATTGGTTAATTATTAGGATTATCGTGGATAGATGTGACACAAAATGCCTAAGTACATCATTTACTACTTCGTTATTATCGTGAAAGTAAAATTTTCATCTCTAATTTTCTTTTCGTCCAATACTGGTCGAAAAGACAAATACCTAAATTTCTACATATGCAAATACCTAAGATGACACAAACTAAGGTATTAGGTTGGGCAAATGGTCTGGAAACTATATGCGAAACACAAACAACTTTAATATTTTTGAAACCTCAAAACCTAGCGCTATCGGTCTATAAGGCGTGCTCAATCTCTGCCCATTTTTAAAACTATGGTGAAGAATCACTACCTCTCTCTTTAATAGTTGTTTTTCTTGATTTCTTAGTTTTGTTACATACTTGTTACTGTATATATTTGTCTATATAGTATGTATATATATGTATTTATTTTCTATATAAATAGTACACCAAACTTACCTACAGTACTGTCTTTCCTCTCATTTTTAAAATCTATCCAAAGGTTGTCTTGAAAAGATCGCTTTTAGCGATAAGGCCGCTCATTGTGTCACCCAGTGTAATGTTTTCTTCGTCTATATTTTCTGTAACTTATATGGTGTACATAATAAAGAGTATTCTATTCTATTCTATTACTAAATTTCCGCGGTCCGTCTGTCTGTCTGTCTGTTGTAGCGTTGTGAGATCTCAACTGAAAATAGTCGAATGATACTAATATCAAAATTAGTCGGTCAATAGTCACATCTCTAAAAACACGGCACAACTCTAACCTTCCGGAGTACTGTCACTCGGTCATTTGGATTCCGGTGGCTTAGCTAATTACATATTTTCTATCCTCACGATTCTGGTGCCCCGATTTAGGGGCTCTTCGTACGGGGTCGACGTACGGGCGTACCGTCCGGCTATGCGCTACCCAAGGACGTAGCGGCGTGCGCAGCCTACCCTGCGCACCCCTAACCGCTACAGTCCCTGCGGCCTACCGCTAAGCCGGCCGCGGTCTACTGCCCCACGTCTGCCACGTGCTGCTGCTCTTTGTACGGGCTGAGGCTTGCCTTTCTCCCACGGCTGTACGCTGCCAACTACCTGCACGCTGCCAACTACCTGCACGCTGCCAACTACCTGCACGCTACCTACGCCCACCGCCAGGTCCTTTTACCTGACACCTGCGGCTTACCGCCGTGCCAGCCTACGCACGCTGCCCGGTCTTGCCTGCCTACCTGCGGCCTGCCGTCGCGCGAGCCGGTGCCAGCGCAGCCTACCCTGCGCACCCCAAGCTGCTTCGGTTCCGGCGACCCTATCGCTGTGCCGGTGCTGACCGGTCCCCGCGTCTACCACGTGCTGCCAAGGGACGGTACCCCCTTACTATTTTATCCGCGTGACGGCGTTTGTACAGAACTGAGTGGCGCTAGAACCCTCGACCTAGCTGTTATATTTAACTTTAAATATATGTATTAAATTACAAGCTGTTTCTCTAACTACCTCCTAACTACCAGTTAGCGGCCTGCGCAGCTTACCTAGCGCAGACCTAGCCGTTACACTGTCACCAGGCTGTATCTCATAAACCGTGATAGCTAGACAGTTGAAATTTTAACAGATAATGTATTTCTGTTGCCGCTATAACAACAAATACTAAAAACAGAATAAAATTAATATTTAAGAGGAGCTCCCATACAACAAATGTGATTTTTGTGCCTTTTTTGCGAAAATGGTACGGAACCCTACGTGCGCGAGTCTGACTCGCACTTGGCCTGTTTTCTTTTCAATAGCGAATCAACTAAAACTTCGTTCCATCCGGGTTTCCCTTGACATCTCTCATGTTTTTATCCCTGTATTCCCACGGGAATTACGCGGGTGAAACCGCGAGGCGTCCGCTAGTCAAAATAATATGATACGGCTTCTGTCCGATTCCTGTTATTATGGCAAGCACAATGATCTCATATGCCTGCCCGATACATTTTTGCGCTGACGCATCTAATAAGCGATACAAATAATGTTAATTTGAGTAGGGTCACTACATATTATGAAGCAAAATATCGGGACAGGTGTAGTCGATTTCACAATTTTTATCAACACTCCAAACTTCAAGGTTTTATATATAACACAATACAAATAATAATCTTAATTGACATATTTTTTTACAGCAGTTATTGAAGCCTCTGACTCCCGAACTAGGCGATCCTGTATGACAGGACTGACTCCTGTTCGCCCTCCCCATTTTATATTGTCCTAATGTTAAATTTAACATTTTAATTTTATAGGAAATCATAATAATAATAAGTTTAAAAAAATAAAATATTAAATTAAAAATTAATCAAGTATTCAGTTATACATAAAATAAATTAAAATCATTTTTTACAATGCATGTCCTCGGAAAGAGCGTTTTCCAAGCAGCCATGCTGTGCGAAAAGTGTTTTTTTCACTAGTGCTTTTTACTTTTCTGTATTTTTTTTAATTTTAACTCCGTTGTCAGCCAGATGCATACAGTTTTAATAATTTGAGAAAAGTTAAGGCGATTTTAATTACTTTAGATTTTGATTTTATTTGGTCAATAAATTAATTTTAAATATTCATTAAATATGTTTTTGGAAGAACGTATATTTTGCTCGTGCGTTTTTGCGTTACGACGTGACAGCTATTCGCACATGCGCAGTAGATATGCCCGAGGAACTATTAGTTAATCTGTGGATATGCTGAACGCGCTTGAATAAGCCCGCCATTTTATTAAATTCTTGCTTGGTTCAGATATTTTTTTTTTATTTCCTCGCACAATGCATAGTAAAATGTTGTATGATACACGTACGTAAGATGATTTCCGACTCGTGTCGATTTATTCACTCACTCACTTCGCTCACTCGTGAATAAAAATGCTACTCACCGGGCATCACCTACCTTCCGCAATTGTAGCATAATTAACTATTAAAATACCAGGCCGGGCTGCTTTCAGAACCAGCCGGGCCTGGTATTGGCCTGTTGTGTGGTTTGTGCTTGTGTCTGGTGACGACTCGTTACGACTGTCAAAAATCTACTGATGACAGCCAGGCCCAATGTTTTCATGTGCTTGCCAAGGCAAGGGCCTCGGTATATGTAGGTAGACCAACCTTGGCAAGCAAGGCTTAACCTTAAAGATCAACACGAGCAGCTGTTACTAATTGCCCACGAGCTTTTCATTCTGCACCAAACGGGGACAATAGCCAGTTTACAATCTGAACATCCTTTACGCAACAACGCACAAAAACAAAATTCTTTACACCCAATAAGACCTGCATTGTGTTTAACTTTATCAAATAACAATCGATTGATGTCGGCAAATAAAAGTGATTTGACAGGTACCTGGATTGGCACTAGGTGGCAGCACCGAACTGTCAGGTCCTGACGTCTGACGCCACCTCTGACGCACATCATTTTAGACAACTCTCATTGGACTATTAGGCCTTTTCCATTTTTTTTTTTTTCAACTGGAGTAATGCTCATGCATACTGCGCCACCACGAGGAGATAGCGCAGTTATGTGGGACTCCAACCCATTAAAATTCAACGGTGTCCTCCTTTGTCGCTTATATGGCGGCAACACGCGTTAGCACTCACTGCGAACCCTCCTCGGCTGTCCGTCACTGGACTCTGGGGAGTACCCCCATCACCGGCGCACCAGAAAACACTATACGCCGTGACCACCCCACGGAGCAAACCAGCACCTGGACATTAGGTCTGACAATTGTGACATTTATTTAAAAATAAAAAAAAAATACGAAAAAATACAACCGACTTCCAAATAAAAACACTACTAAGTGCAAATAAAATTAATTTAGGCTGTCGGTGTTAACCAAGACCCTCTCAGAAGGATAATATATCAAACAAAAAAAGAATCATCAAAATTGGTTAACAATTGGAGAAGATTTCGCTGAACAGATATACAAAACAGACGAATTGAGAATCTCCTCTGTTTGGGCAGTTAGTTAAAAGAAAATAGTATATTAGCCTACGTGTTAATAAAAAAATTGAGAATATGTATAATTTCACCTGACACGTTGTCCGGAAATGTCCGAAAAATACCAAACGCGTTGGTAATCCTACACAAAATGTGAATCATTACAAAATTAGGTAGGTATGTTTAGTTCAGCATGTTGACCGTGCGAATTTGATACTTTAGTGCAAATTGGACGCCATCACGTCAATTGCCTCGTAATAAAATACTTGTTATTGTAACGATTGTTATACCTAATAATATGTACTTTACATGGATAATTAGACTGCTTTGGCTACTTCCACATTCAAAATCACATAACTCATAAGGCATAATATCGCACCTGTACTCTCCGAAGATTTAGGCGAGAGAGTTTTAGTCCCATGTAGTCTACAGCCTTTTAATCAAATTAAAAAAAATAATCTCAAAAACCATCAAACTGATCTGATGTTGAAACTGGAAGGTAGGCACTGGAACTCCGAAATAAAACAATGTATCCTAGTCGTGTTTCGGCTTATTGGAATCGTCATGAGATGTACTTTGGCTACAAATGATTTTCATGGTAATTGGAGGTACCTACCAAAACTAAAAAGGGATTAATAAAAAACTTTTCAACAAAAAAAACAAACGACTTCCAAAACAAAACACTACAAAGCGAAAAAAACTTTTTTGCAAAAAAATACTACCGACTTCCAAATGAAAAACTACAAAGTGAAAAATAACTTAACTTTTGGAAGTCGGTGTCTTACGTAAGTACCATTTTTTTGCGATATGGACACCGACTTCCAAAAGTTAAGTTATTTTTCACTTTGTAGTTTTTCATTTGGAAGTCGGTAGTATTTTTTTGCAAAAAAGTTTTTTTATTTTTCCCTTTTTAGTTTTACCTACCAAATAGCAAGTTGTTTATTAAGGTCCCTATAACTCCAGAATAGATTAACCGAATAATATGAAACTTGAACATAACCGGTGAAATGAGAGATCTGTGTACCCCTTTAGAGCGTACTGGCGTGATGTTATGTTATGAAATGGTATAAACAACAAACAGACATGTGATTGCAGCAATCCCGAGAGTTTTGCCGTTATTTATTGAAGAGTTCTGTTGTGTATCTCCGAAGTTCTTCATCAGACCTTCACCAAATTAAAATGGGACCAATTTCGAAACATACTCTTTCAAACAAAAAAAGAATTTTCAAAATCGGTCCACAATTGACAGAGATATCGATGAACATACACAAAAAAAAAAAAAAAAAAAAAAAAAAAAAAAAAAAAAAACAAACATAAAGTCGAACATAGAACCTCCTCCTTTTTTGTAAGTCGGTTAAAAAATAACTACTGTTTTCCATTTTTAACCCCCACCGGAAAAAGAGGGGTGTTATAAGTTTCACGTGTGTTGCTGTGTATCTGTGGCATCATAGCGCCTAAACGGATGAACTGATTTTGATTTAGTTTTTTTTGTTTGAAAGGTGATTTTGTCGAGATTGTATGTTTATCGAGAGCTATGTTTGAATATAATCGGTTCAGCCGTTCAAAAGTTATGGACGTTTAACTTTTTGAATCGGGGTGTTTTCGCAAGATAAAAGTGTCGGGGGATTTTTAAATTTTACTTGTTCAATCCCGACTTCGGAAAAGAAAGTAATTTTTCGCTTTGTAGTGTTTTGTTTTGGAAATCAGTTTGATTTTTTGTTAAAAAGTTTTTTATTTATCCCTTTTTAGTTTTGGTAGGTATCTACAATTACCATGAAAGTCATTTATAGCCAAAGTACATCTTATGAAGTTTCTAATAAACACGACTAGGATACATTGTTTTATTTCGGAGTTCCAGTGCCTACCTTCCAGTTTCAACATCAGATCAGTTTGATGGTATCATTTTCATCAGTACCATTTATTTATAAGTATTTGCTTCATCATAGTCGGTTAACTGTTCGAGATATCTTATACCCGTGACATACTTAGCATTAAGGAGGTCAGTTCTACTTCAGCAAATGATACTTTCTGAGTGCAAATAATTGAATATTTTTGTATGAAAACACCAAAATCGCTATGTGTACATATGCCTATAATATTTGAGGAGTTCTTTCGATTTCACTAGGATCCCATCATCAGATCCTGACCTGATGACAATAGGACCACCTTGGAAGTACATCCTTTAAATCAAAACAAGAATTTTCCAAATCGGTCCGGGCGTCTTTGAGTAATCGGGTAACTTACACAAACTAAAAAGATTCCGACGAATTGAGGACCTCCTCCTTTTTGAAGTCGGTTAGTAAGAGGACATCGCTTCACGAATCGCCACAGCACGAGCTACCTTCGCGCAGCTGAGACCTGTTTGGCAATCGCGGCAACTGACCCGAAGGATTAAACTTAAAATCTCCGGGTCCAATGTCAAATCCGTGCTGCTCTACTGGTGCGAAACGTGGAAGGTCACAAAAGACATTCCGCGCTAGATGCAAGTCTTCGTCAACCGCTGTCTTCGTCGTGTTCTCGAAATCTACTGGCCCGAGACCATCACCAACGTAGAGCTGTTGGAGAAATGCCACGAGAGCCCAATCGACCGCCAGATCAAGCGTCGCAAGTGGAGTTGGATTGGCCACACGCTGCGAAGAGATTCTGATCATATACCGTGGCAGGAGTTGGATTGGAATCCCCAAGGCAAAAGAAAGCGTGGCCGTCCCCGTCAATCCTGGCGTCGCACCGTGATGGCAGAAGCGGCGAACATTGGAATGACGTGGAGCGAGGTGAATCTCAAGACCGATCGCGATGGAAAACTACTGTAGACGCCCTCTGCCCCATCCAGGGGGCATAGGACATTAAGTCAAGTCACTCAAATAAGGCTGAGAGCCAGCACTTTTTTTAAAGGTTTTCCCCCGATTTGGAGAATTCTTCTTTTGTTTGAAAGGTTATACTTCCCATTTGGTCCCATAGTCATCAGGTCAGGATCTGATGATGGTATCTTGGAGAAATCGAGGGAACTCCTCAAATATTATAGGCATACATATAGGGATTTTGGCATTTTCATCAACTATGTAATCATTTGCACACAGAAAGTATCATTTGGTGAAGTGGAACTGGTGAAGAGTGGCAAATTGAACTCCTTAATGCTAAGTGTGTCACGGGTCTACGAATTATCGAATAGTTAAATGACTGCGATGAAGCAAATACTTATAAATAAATAGTACTTATGAAAATTGTACCATCGAACTGATCTTATGATGAAGCCGGCAGGTAGGCACTGGAACTCCGAAATAAAACATGTATCCTAGTCGTGTTTGGGCTTATTGGAATCGTCATGAGATGAACTTTGGCTGAATATGATCATGATGATGGCATTTTTATGGCATTTTTATGGCCATTGGAGGTACCTATCAAAACTATAAAGAGATAAATAAATAAACTTTTTAACAAAAAAAACCGGCCAAGTGCGAGTTGGACTCGCAGACGAAGGGTTCCGTACCATTATCGCAATAAACGGCAGAAAAAACACGTTTGTTGTATGGGAGCCCCACTTATAGCGGCAACAGAAATACATCATCTGTGAAAATTTCAACTGTCTAGCTATCACGGTTCAGGAGATACAGCCTGGTGACAGACAGACAGACAGACAGACAGACGGACGGACCGCGAAGTCTCAGTAATAGGGTCCCGTTTTTACCCTTTGGGTACGAAACCCTAAAAAACCGACTTCAAAGACACCGGGTCTTTGGTACCTATTGTTTGCCGTGTTTCGGACCGACTTCGAAAAAGAAAGTTATTTTTCACTTTATAGTGTTTTTGTTTGGAAGTCCAGTTTGTTTTTTTTTTAAAGTAAAAGTTCTACATGAAGACAGCGCCCTAAAACGCCCGCCCGGCACTATTAAAATTGGTGATACTCTTATAATAAGCAAAATCGGCCTGTAATGTTCCCACTGCTGGGACACAGGCCCCCTGTCTGAGAGAGTGAGAGTGCCGTATCCACCAGGCGGGCCCAGTGCGGGTCGGTGAATGTCGCAATGTCTTGGAATGTTTGGATATAGGCATAGATATAATAAACAAGGTTCTAAGACATGCGGTTTCCTCATAATGTTTTCCTTTACTTTTCTGAGAACAGTGGTGATGCAATAATTTACACAAAGTAAAGCGACTGGCTGGTTGAACTTACGACGTACATTTATAACTAAAAGTAAAATTTAAAAACCCCCGACATATTTTATTTCATGCTATATAATTTATCTAGTAGTACGCTTCGATCGACAATCTATTGAACACGTAATTATGACACGACATCTTGCGAAAATACCCCGATTCAAACAGTAAAACGCCCATAACTTTTGAAAGGCTGAACTGATTTTATCAAACGTAGCTAAGAACACTCTCGATAATGTCACCTTCCAAACAAAACAACTAAATTATAATTGGTTGATCCGTTTAGGAGCTATGGTGCCACAGACAGAGACACAGAATATGCATTCAAACTTATAACACTCTTCTTTTTCCGTCGGGGGTTGATGATGACAAACGTTGTAGCTTATCTGACTGAAGATACGCCGAAATAATTCTACTATGAAATTCATTCAAAATATCAAAAAACCCGACTGCTTAAAACGCGAACTAAAAAGACGTAAACAAGAAGAAAATCATGCTGTGCAGTCGGAAGATACATATTCGCGAGCTGGCTAACCAAAACCAGATGTATTTCGATTATAGATTCGCTTTTTAAGCAGTCGTAATTTTTGATTTTTTGGATTACTTTTTATATTTAAGTATAACTTAACAGTTAACATACTTTTTTAGGAATTTCACACGATGTGTGTGTCACACAATATGACGCCAAAAATTCGACATCTATCTATTTTTCAATTTAAATGTAGCCAGTGCCACTCGCAGGGTTAAGACGAAACGATTGACGTAAGAATCATCAAAATCGGCCAACGCGTTTGGTCTCTAGAACGCCACATAGGAACAAACATACATAGACTGATAAACCTATTACCCTCCTTCGGCAGTCGGGGAAAAAACCAGTAGGCACAAACTTCAACAATAGGCGGCATATAACAATTCATGTAACATTTTCTTCATTTCACATGCAAATAGCATAGACTAAGGTCACCGGTAAACGTCTGTGGATTACCATTATAATGGCGGGCTAAGGCTGCTTCCACGAGGCATATTTTTTAATCGCAATCATACGATGACAATGCTTTTAAATCTTGCTCACTTACGAGCAGAGCGGCTCCAGAAGTCCAGAGATAGACGCCGCGAAACTGGCTAATGGCGGCAAGAAAATCATAGACCGTAAACGCTGAGAAAATTCACCGTGTCTACTGCCACAGGACCAATTCACCATGGACACGACAAAAAATTTGTCGGATCCAGGAACAAAAATTTTATACGCAGACGACAGCACCGGTGCTGAGAGATAAGAGTCCGACGCACAGACTACTGGGCCTCAGATTCGGTCTCTCCGGGAGGCCATGGTCGAACGCTTGAATCTGTCCTTGAAGGCGGTCTCCGAATGGGGTGATGCCAATCTGGTCAGTTTCAATGCTACTAAGACCCAGGCGTGTCACCCGGCTCCATCTTTCCGTGGTGTAACCGTGCCGTTAACGGACCATCTCGAACTTCTTGGTGTTACGTTGACATCGACCTTCAATTTTGGTCCATTCATTGAGGCGAAAGCTCAGTTGGCTGAAAAAAGTTGGGGATTCTTGCAAAAGTGAGACGGTAATTCACACCTGAACAGCTGCTCAACTTGTAAAAAAAGCGCAAGTTCGGTCGTGCATGGAGTACTGCTCTCACCTCTGGGACGGATCTGCCAAATATCAGCTTGATGCACTTGAGTCGATTGATAGACGGGCCAACAGGCTTATTGGCAACGATGCACTGGTCGCGTCAAATCTCCAGAGCCTCGAAAATCGACGCCAAGTTGCCAGCCTGTCGGTTTTTTATCGGTTACATTTCGGGGAGTGTGCGACGGAACTGCACAATTTGATTCCGCCTAACCCTTTCCATCATCGGACTACAAGACGTACGGTAATGCGCCATCGGTACATGGTGGACGTCCCACCCATACGCACAAAGCGTTTTGCTATTACTTTCATTGTGCGCACAGCTAAGGAGTGGAATTCCCTTCCGGAGTCTTTGTTCCCTGATAGCTATAACCTTGGGGTCTTTAAGTCAAGAGTGAATAGGTTACTTCTAGGCAAGCGTGCTTCATCGTAGGCCACATCATCGCTTACCATCAGGCGAGGTAGTGACAAACGCGAGCCTATCGATAATAATATATATATATATATCTTTCGCACGTGTTTTCGGATGAGATAGCATGCATTTGCACTGAGAGGAAGAGAATAGACGCTCTGGTAATGTGGTGCTGGAGAAAAATGCTTGGAGTGTCGTTGACTGAGTTTCGCACTAACATATCCATCCTTCAAGAACTCGGTATCAGGCAGCGTCTATCGGCTATAGTCCAAGCTCGAGTACTTCAGTTCTTTGGACACGTGTCCCGACGAGGCAACGACTCTATCGAGCGGCTTGTAGTTCAGGGTGTAGTCTGCAGTGGGTGGCCAACATGATGACCACGACCGCTCTGCCAAGAGTGTACCGACGAAGAAGAAGAAGCATGCATTTTAACCCCGCGCACAAAATATTTCGTGTCGTCGACTAGGGCAACCTTAAAGCCCCGTATCCAATGGCAAAATTTGACGCACAACGTAATACACAACATGTTGCTTATCATAATGAACGACAACTTTTGTTTAGTTATGTTTTTTCTTCGCGTCATATTACGCGCCAGCTGGCAACGATGCCGAATATATTGAGCGAATGTTGCCTATTGGATACAAGGCTCCAGCGACACTGATATTCGAGGAATGCAGGTCTAAAGCGTCTTGAGATACGCGTCGCTTGCACGTTCGAGTCAAATTGTCGCGACCGCTGCGATCGAAGTGGTTTGACTTTCTTTTCGCGAATTTCGAGTGAAGCGATTCTGTTCGGAAGTGAGCCTTATTTTTCACGGTATGTCATATTTTAATAACAATACCTATCGTTTTGACAGTTCAACAACATTCAATGCGATTTTCACGCTGCCAAACGGACGAATTTTTACAAACTTTTTAAACTATTTAGTTTCACATGTCCCGACGACTGTTCCGAAGCTTGCTAGTAAAATTTGACTCGCTTCTCAGTGTTCGATTGAGCTGGAATTTTGTTGAAATAAAAGCTTGTTTAAATATTTAAAGCAATGAGTCAGGGTTTTCTTTAAAAACCTTCGGATTTTGACAGATTGGAACGCAATTGAGGGCGGGGAATGCGGATTACTCAATACTACATACTTCTTAGTAACGGCTAGGTTAAAAGGTTTGAAAAAAAAATATATTTATTATTGATTCATGTACATAATTTGTGAAACATGGTTTTTTAGTATAACAAATAGTTTTGCTTTAAAAAAAAATTAACAACACGATATTTTTCCGCCACTTTTGGATTCTCCTCCAAAACGAATTAAATGTTTAAAAATATTTGTACACAGAAAATTTGATGCCTAGAATTTCTTCATAACTGAAATATATTTAAAAAAGAATATTTTGCAAACAAAACTGTCCAAAAGGAGGTTCAATATTGATATTCTGGTGCCGAGCGGGCGCACGGCCAGTACTGCGTTAAGGCGGTACCCCGAGCAAAACGCCGCGCAAGCCGTTTTTCGTGCTGTTTTTAGGAGCTATCTACTCGTTACTCAAAAAGAAATATCAATTAATAAAAATACATAAAATTTCTACATAATATTGATTCTAAAATGGTAGATTTGGTTTTTTTTTAATGTTGTATATATTTCACTAATCTCCTTTCAAAAAAAAAACAAAAATGAAAAATAATTATTGATAGCATGCATCTCCTCGTAAAGTGTTCATTAATTATTTTTTGTACTAACACTAATGGATAGACAATTTAATAACGAACATTTTGGTAGTAACATTTTTTTCAAAAGACCAAAATTCGATTTTATAAAGACTTTATTCTAAAATCTGGGCGTATTCACTACTGTAATTCATGCGCCACCAGTGCCGCTAGACCAATAGGAATGCTCATATCGCATGCCGATTTTTTGGTCAGGGTACCGTCTTAACATTGGGGAATATATACCTACGCCTTAAAAGGTTGTAAATCGCTAACCCTTCTTGAGCAAGCGTGGTGATCACTGCTCGTGCCTTCTCTGTATAAGAAGAGGCCTTTGTCCTGCAATGCGACAGTAACAGACTGGTAATATTATTGACTAGCTGACCCCCGCGGCTTCATTGAGTCAACTGGCTATCTTTCTACTTACCACCTACCCTACCTAACCTAAAAACAAACAAACAAACTTTAATATTAGTATAGATGTTGATAAAACTCCTTCGCAAATGAACAAATTTGATTACCATTAAAAGAGGCAATAGTGAGTCAATCTTAAAAGATAGACATATGCTGTCACGGACTTTTTTTTAGAACTTTTAAAGAGGAACAATTCCATCATATATGATATTTGCGAAACTTAAACCGTTTACGCAATGCACGCAATGGAAGCTCTCATAAAGCAACAATCTTTTCCCGTTTTTGCAACATTTTTCATTTATGCTCCGCTCCTATGGGTCGTAGCGTGATGTTATATAGCCTATAACCTTCCTCGATAAATGGACTATCCAACACAAATATATTTTTTCAATTCCAACCCGTAGTTCCTGAGATAAGCGCGTTCAAACAAACTCTTCAGCTTTATAATATTAAGTATTGATGTTATAAAACCTTGGTGATGTTCACAGAATTGCAAGCTAATTATGGTACCAGGCCATGTTTTTTTGCACAAACTAACGATTAGGGTAGGTTAAGAGTCATGCAAACACGCTATTTAGCCAAGGTCAAGCTTTATTTTCAGGATTTATGCAAATATTTAGTGTAAACTGTTTTTTAAATTTGGCCCCACATTAGGCATTTCTCCTTGGAGGAGCTCGTGGCTAAATAATAACAGCCGCACTGGTCGATTATCAAGGTTAAGCAACGCTTGACAAGGCCGGTCCGTGGATGGGTGACCATTTCAACATACCGAGTTTCCTCCGTGCCTCGGAAAGCACGCTAAGCCGTTGGTCCCGGCTGTCATTTGAAGATCTTTGACAGTCGTTACGAGTAGTCAGAAGCTTGAGATCTGACACCAGTCTTGTCAAGGGGTACCGTGTTACCCAGTTACTGGGTTGTGGAGGTCAGATAGGCAGTCGCTCCATGTAAAACACTGGTACTCAGTCGAATCCGGTAAGACTGGAAGCCGACCGACCCCAATATAGTTGGGAAAAGGCTAGGCAGATTATTTTGATTAGGCATTTCTCCTTCATCGTGGGTGCATTTACAAACATTTAAACTCACGTACAATAAAACACTTTTTTACAAAAAAATATTACCGACTTCCAAATAAGAAAACTACAAAGTGAAAAATAACTTTATTTTTGGAAGTCAGTGTCTTTGGAAGGTACAATTTTTTGCGTTATGGACACCGACTTCCAAAAACAAAGTTATTTTTCACTTTGTAGTTTTCTTATTTGGAAGTCGGTGGTATTTTTTTTGTATAAAAAAGGCTTTTTATTTTCACTTTTTAGTTGTACCTACCAAATAAGCAAGTAGTTTAGTAAGGTACCTAGAATGCCAGAATAGATTACCCGAATATCATGAAACTGAACATAACCGGTGAAATGAGAGTGTACCAAGGTAAACTGTAAACATCTGCGTACCCCTTTAGAGCGTACTGGTGTGATGTTATGTTAAGAAATGGTATAATTAATAAACAGACATGCGATTGCAGCAATCCCGAGAGATTTGCCGTTATTTATTGAAGAGTTCTATTGTAAATCGCCGCAGTTCTTTACCAGATGTTCACCAAATTAAAATGGGACCAATTTCCAAACATACTCTTTCAAACAAAAAAAGAATTTTCAAAATCGGTCCACAATTGACGGAGAAATCGGTGAATTTATATAAAAAAAAACATACATAAATTCGAACATAGAACCTCCTCCTTTTTGGTGAGTCGGTTAAAAACAGCCAAACCCGGAACAACTTTTGAAATCTCTGTTAGGCAGAAAAAAAATATGATTCCGATACACCCAGCGCTAACAATGAAAATTTGGTTCAAATAAATGTCACTAGATGGCGCGACATGCATCGATTTGTTATTGAATTGTGTGTAAAATTACCATTTTCTAGAATTGATCATAAACATTGTATGTTCTTGTTTAATCAACTCTCCTAAGCACAAAATTATGGAACATTGGCCTCTTAATTCACATTTCAAAGATTATTTGAACGGGTCATTTAAAATTGATTCAAAAAATATTGTGTGTATCTTGTCTTACTAACTGTACCGAACGTTGATAAAGTTCAAATAAACTGCAACTCGTCCCACGTTTGATCCTGTATGACACATACAGGATCAAACATGGGACGAGTTGCAGTATGAAAATATTATTTATTTTAATTTTCTGCAAGACGTCCTAAATGGGCCTTAGGCATGTGGAACGAGTTGTGAGATGCGCAGAAGTCGTTTTTTAGGTATCTTTGGTAGTGAAGCTAGGCGTGGGAAACGTTTAAGACCGTTCTGAGCGCGCGATTAATTAGTCAGTTGACACGGGGATCGACTGACCAATCGTGTCGCGTCCAAATTCCGTTAACTCTAAGTCTATGGTGGTTGAACAGTTCACAGAATAATAAAAAAAAAACCGCGAACTTACCCCCACTACGCCAAAACATTGCCAACTTACGTGCAAGGGCACTATAGGTTAGGTAGGGTAGGGTAGGTAGGCAGCTAGTTTAAGGAAGCGAAGCCGCGGGCACAGCTAGTAGTATTACCATAAATTACCATAGAGTCTGGCATTTCCTTCCTCTATTAGTAACGGGAAAAAATTACAGAAAAACCAACCGCAAATGTTCTTTTACAACCTAGCACTAGCATACATACCTACATAAACTCACGCCTTTTTCCCATGCAGAAACTACAGAACGCCACCTGCTACGATCCTTACATACTTCTTTTGCTTCACACACATTCATACATCTAGTCATACACACACGCCGGTTATGAGTGATGAGGTTGATATTCGACAACGCACAGGACCGATTAGGTCTTTATATAAAAACCAACTTTATACAGGTGGTCATAAGACAGCTTTATTAAAGAAAAATATTTTGTCCATGGGTCCGCTTATTTATAATAAATTACCTATGAATCTTAAAGAATTACCCATCCAAATGTTTAAAAAACAGCTAACAAAACTGTTACTAGACAAATGTTACTACACAATTATAGAATTTTTAAATGACAAAACTATCAGTTAAAATGTACCCATTTGCTTGTTTTAATTATTTTGTTGACTTGATTATTATTATTTATACAAATTTTATTTCTGATGTTTTTGACTACGACTGTACTTAATTTATTAATACAATTTGTTGACATGATTATTTCTAATTCCTAATGATTTTGACTATGATAGCATTTATTTTATTATTTTGTTAACATGATTATTTTTTATTCCTAATGAATTTGACTATGATTGTATTTAATTTATTAGTTTACTGACATAATTATTCTTTATTCCTAATTTAATTTTTCTTTATTCCTAATTTTTGACTATAATTGCATTTAATTAACTGTTTTGTTGACATTATATTTTTTTAATCTAGAAAGTTTTGATTACTTATTGTTATATTTAATTATTTTGTTGACATAATGATCTGAATGTTTTGTATTATTGTTGTATTAATAAATGTTTATTTTTATTTTTTTTAACTGTTACATTCAATTGAACAATTTTGCATGCCGTAAGGCAAAATGTACCGGGACTGTCTACAAAAAAATTACCATCTTATATGTATACCTACATTATTGGCAATAAATGATTCTGATTCTGATTCTGAGTACTGCGCACCTGGCCTTTCTGTAGATCATCATCAAAAACGTAAGTTCGTGCATAGTGCGCGAAACAGTGTTGCCAGTGGCAGATAGTCAAATGTTACATGATACATCCCAAAAAGTTACATTTTCATGAGAAAAGTTACATTAACTTATTTTATGTGGAAAACGACACTAAAATAATAAAATACTACTATTTGACATTTTTTTTTCTACTATGTACGTAGCGGAACGTGCCCACTATTTGAATTTTCGCGCGGGCTGGCCCTCCCCCGCGACTACCACGGGTAAATCCGTTGCGTTTAGTTTAGAACATTCAAATTACAACGAGAAACACCTATGTAGCTAGGCTACTTGGTTGTATTAGCGAAAAGATCGATAAACAAAATCAAATCTAGGTTACGCCGGCCGGTAGATACTACCCCACTCTAGTTCTTCTAAACGAAACCAAAGTTACTTAACAATCTATACCATTATTATAAAGAGGAAGGATTTTTTTGTTTGTTTGTGTGTTTGTTTGTACCGAATAGGCTCCAAAACTACTGGACCTATTTCAAAAATTCTTTCAGCGTTGAGAAGCTACACTATGCCCGGGTGACATAGGCTACTTTTTCTCCCCGTATTTCTACGGGAACGGGAACTACGCGGGTGAAACCGTGAGTTGTCCGCTAGTGAGAAATAAATAGCTAAATGAACTTCTTGAACAAAACACGGCGATCTTTCGCTCGCCGGAGTAAGCGGGATGGATGATTTAGAAATACACGTGAGTGAATGAATAAAGTCAGGTCACAGGTGCGACAACACGACAAACAAATGCTTTCTTAGATGCGTTCCGTTTCACGATTATTTTTTGTTTGCGGGCAAATATTTTAATATTTTTAGTAATTCCTAAAAGTTACGTAAAAGTTACATTTTGATTCGTGTTACATGGAGGTTACGTGAGACGGTCAAAAGTTACGTAAAATGTAACAAAAGTTACGTTCTGGCAACGCTGGCGCGAAATGACCAACCACCATATAGAGCGAACGCAACGTCGACATGACGCGATTGGTCAGTCGATCCTTGTGCCAACCAACCAATCGCGCGCTCGGAACGGTGCTTAACGTTCCCCGCGTCCCGCTTGGTAACCAAAGGGACTTAAAAAACGTCTTTGCACATCTAACAAATCTTGCCGACTTACGTGCCGGCAATTATAATATATCATTCTTCGACCAACATGGCCCTGCGTGGTGCATTACTGCCCAGTACCTCTCCCAGAGAGACCTGTGTCTCAGTAGTGGCAAAAGGAGGTACAGGCTGATTATCTATACTAATATTTTAAAGCTGAAGATTTTGTTTGTTTGAACGCGCTAATCTCAGGAACTACTGGTTAGAATTGAAAAAATATTTTTGTGTTGGATAGTCCATTTATCGAGGAAGGTTATAGGCTATATAACATCACGCTACGACCAATAGGAGCGGAGCATTAATGAAAAACTTAATTCAAAAAATCAAAAAAACCCGACTGCTTCAAAAGCGAACTAAAAAGTCGTAAACAAGGAAAAATCATGCTTTGCAGTCGGAGGATACATATTCGCGGGCTGGCTGACCAAAATCTGGTGTATCCTCCGCCTGCACAGCATGATTTAATACTTGTTTACGACTTTTTAGTTCGCTTTTGAAGCAGTCGGGTTTTTTTGATTTTTTGAATTAACTTTTTTTATTTATAACGTTTTAGTTAGTTTTTTTTCGAATTAGATACATTTAAACATATAAGTGTTATAAGCCCTTTATTTTGTTACCCCACACGATGGGTTTGGAAGAAAAATAAATTTGGGCCTCCACAATATGGCACCCAAAATCCGGCATTTTTTTATTGTCCAATTTTAATGTAGCCTATGACACTCGCAGGGTTAAGACGCATCGATTGACGTATGAATCATCAAAATCGGCCAACGCGTTTGGTCTCTGGAACGCCATATATGAACAAACATACATACATAGACTGATAAACACATTACCCTCCTTCGGCAGTCGGGTAAAAATAGTTGCAAAATCGGAAAAAAAAAAAAACTTTTTGAGAGCTTCCGTTGCGTGCGCTGCGTAAACGGTTTAAGTTACGCAACAATCATGTATGTAGGGCAGGGTAGGTAGCCAGTCGACGTGAGCGATGTCGCGTAGGAAAGCTAGTTAAGTTAATAAGTACCTTACAACTAGGCACTTAACAATAATCTTAAATTCACACTTACATCACGCAAGCATGAATAAGGGGGACACTTCACATTATTATTCGACCTTCTATCCACACGTATGTATGTATGTTTATCCACCTACCTACATCAAGAACCGATGGCCCGATTAGGTTTAGAATGTTGTTCACTTCTAAGACGGGACTGAGGTGAGTTTCTTAGAAGCTTCAACAGATGGCGCCTTTTAATTTCTGCTGGTTACTACATAGATCTAGACACCATAAGGAAGTCTGGAACAACATGGAATTCAGATAGCCCCGCTACCAACTTATAATGCCACACCACCCAAAGCAAAGATTGTCTATAAATATTATTTCAGCTTTCAGCCGAAAGACGTCCACTGCAGGACATAGGCCTCCCCCAGGCGTCGCCACACTGATCGGTCCTGTGATTTTCGCATGCACCGGACTCCCGCAGCCTTGACCAGGTCGTCGCCCCACCTAGAGGGAGGCCTTCCAACGCTGCGACTTCTTTTACGCGGTTGCCACTCCAGAAGTTTTCGGCCCCAACGTCCATCCGTTTTGCGAGCAATGTGCCCTGCCCACTGCCACTATGGGCTATGTCGGTAACCTTGGTTCTCTTGCGGATGTCTTCATTTCTGATTCGATCACGGAAGGAAACGCCGAACATAGCTAGCTTCATTTCCCTTTGGGTGACTTTAAGCCTTCTGATGAGGACCATTGTGAGCGACCACGTGTCTATCCCGTAAGTAATCACTGGCAACACATACTGATTATAGACTTAAGATAAGAAAACTTTTTTGAAAAAAATACTACCGACTTCCAAATAAAAAACTAAAAAGTGAAAAAAGACTTTTTTTACAAAAAATACTACCAACTTTCAAAAAAGTGAAAAATAACTTTTTTTTGGAAGTCGGTGTCTTTGGTACATTTTTTTTTGCGTTATAGACACCGACTTCCAAAAAAAAAGTTATTTTTCACTTTTTTGAGGCTGGTCGCTGGTAGTTTTTTTTTTATAAAAAGATTTTTTTATTTTTCGCTTTTTAGTTGTACCTACCTAATAGGCAAGTTGTTTAGTAAGGTACCTATAATACCAGAATAGATTACCCGAATATCATGAAACTGAACATAACCGGTGAAATGAGAGTGTTCGAAGGTGAACTGTACACATCTGCGTACCCCTTTAGAGCGTACTGGCGTGATGTTATCTTATGAAATGGTATAAACAACAAACAGACATACGATTGCAGTAATGCCGAGTGATTTGCCGTTATTTATTGAAGAGTTCTGTTGTATATCTCCGAAATTCTTCCTCAGATGTTCACCAAACTAAAATGGGACCAATTTCGGAAATTATTTTCGAAATCAGTCCACAATTGACGGAGATATCGTTGAACGTAAACAAAAAAAAAACAAACATGAAGTCGAACATACACCCTCCTCCTATTTGGTAAGTCGGTTAAAAAGCTAGTATTCAACTAAGAATGATGCCCAAATATTTGAAATCATTAAAATTTGTACTCGATTAGCGAAAAGCTCTGTCCTCAGTAATAGGATTGGAATGCGTTGTAAAGCGACCTAGAGCAGTGGTGGCCCAGTGGTATTAGAGCAGTGGTGGCCCAGTGGTATTAGAGCAGTGGTGGCCCAGTGGTATTAGAGCAGTGGTGGCCCAGTGGTATTAGAGCAGTGTTGGCCCAGTGGTATTAGAGCAGTGGTGGCCCAGTGGTATTAGAGCAGTGGTGGCCCAGTGGTATTAGAGCAGTGGTGGCCCAGTGGTATTAGAGCAGTGGTGGCCCAGTGGTATCAGCCGCGACTTACAAGTTGTAGGTCGTGGGTTCGAGCCCAGGCAGGCGCTTTACTTTGTGTAAATTATTTCATCACCACTGCTCTCAAAACGGTGAAGGAAAACATCGTGAGGAAACCGGCATGTCCCAGAACCAAAAATTCGAAGACATGTGACATCCACCAACCCGCACTGGGCCCGCGTGGTGGATTATGGCCCATTCCCTCTCACAGAGAGGAGGCCTGTGTCCCAGCAGTGGGAACATTAATAGGCTGATGATGATGATGTGTGTAAAGCGACCTTTGTCGCTATAAACCGGAAATTCATTAATTTTGCCGCGCATAATGATAGCTAGATAATGTCGGACCGTCAGAGGATGTAGATTATGACAATTAACTATGAATTAGCGTTGACAAGCGGAAATCAGGATGGCGGGTAAGGGTCAGCTCACACTGGGAAGCGCCGCGGTGCGCGTTTTTATCCAACGACCGTGCGACCAAAAATACAGTTATGTTTTTAACAGACTTTCCAAAAAAATTAGGAGGTTCAATATCCGACTGTACTATTTTTTTTTAATGTATGTTTGTTCAGCGATTTCTCCTTCAATTATTGACAGATTTTATTAATTTCAATTTCGAAATTCAGTGTCACAAAAAAACGCAATCAGGTACACCGACTTCCAAAATTGAAGTAATTTTCCACTTTTGAAGTTTTTATTTGGAAGTAGTTTGTCTTTTTTGTAAAATACCGGCCTGAACTTCTGCCTATACGAGTATAATAATAATTATGATCAAAAATAATCAGTATAAACAGTACAGTACGTCGGGACAGTTTCTTTGTATGGGATGAGACACCACTGACCACATGAAAATCGAACCCAAAATTCCACACTCAGAAACCCGCTTGCGACCGTGAGATTGAACACTACACAACAAGATACAAATTTCAGAGAGACAAATCAAATAAATTTGAATTATTTATTTTCGTGTAGTAAATAAAGTTCAATATTGTATCGCTAGCTTAAACAGTGCGCTAACGTCAAAGAATTCGAATTTTAAATACCGCAGTTTGTGGTTTGTGTACCGTTGTTTGTGGTTAATAAAGTTCAATATTGTATCGCTATAGAGCGTCGCGTATCAGTGTAAGCTGACCCTTAGCGTTGACAAGCGGATATCAGCATAGCGGTTTAACGAGAACGGTAAATGTAGACAGTAAGTACTTTATAATCAGCATCATCATCAGCCTTTATGTTCCCACTGCTGGGACACAGGCCTCCTCTCTATGAGAGAGGGAATGGATCATAATGCACCATGTGGACCCAGTGCGGGTTAACAGATGTTTTAATCACGGTTCAAATAAATGTCACTAGATGGCGCGATATGATATATTATTACAATTGTGTGTAAAATTAACATTTTCTAGAATTGATCATAAAAATTGTATATTCTTTTTTAATCAACTATCCTAAGCACAAAATTATAGAATATCGGGCTCTATAAAACTAATTCCAATAGATGGCGCGGTTTCATATTTCTGAGGCATGCCCCTCGATTTTTAACCGACTTACCAAAAAGGAGGAGGTTCTATGTTCGACTTTATGTTTGTTTTTTTTTTTTTGTGTATGTTCACCGATATCTCCGTCAATTGTGGACCGATTTTGAAAATTCTTTTTTTGTTTGAAAGAGTATGTTTTGAAATTGATCCCATTTTAATTTGGCGAAGGACTGATGAATAACTTTGGAGATACACAACAGAACTCTTCAATAAATAACGGCAAAACTCTCGGGATTGCTGCAATCGCATGTCTGTTTGTTGTTTATACCATTTCATAACATAATATCACGCCAGTACGCCCTAAAGGGGTACGCAGGTCTCTCATTTCACCGGTAATGTTCAAGTTTCATGTTATTCGGTTAATCTATTGTGGAGTTATAGGGACCTGAATAAACAACTTGCTATTAGGTAGGTAAAACTAAAAAGAGAAAATAAAAAAACTTTTTTGCAAAAAAATACTACCGACTTCCAAATGAAAAACTACAAAGTGAAAAATAACTTAACTTTTGGAAGTCGGTGTCCATATCGCTAAAAAGGGTACCTACGAAAGACACCGACTTCCAAAAGTTAAGTTATTTTTCACTTTGTAGTTTTTCATTTGGAAGTCAGTAGTATATTTTTGCAAAAAAAAAAAAATTTTTTAAATTATTATTTTAACACATTTTGGTATAATGAAACTGTAAAAACTTGCAAAAAAATACTATAAAACAAATCGTCACTGTGTTGAAAGAAAAAATAGTCACGAAACCAGAAAACCCTTTTACTTGTAAGTCGCTGCTAACACCATCTATAGCCGTGGAACGGAACCGAACGCGATCGGTGTACAAAAAATAATCGGCATAATCAAATGAAAAACGCTAGTTACGCCGGCACGGTTTCTTTGTATGGGATGAGGCATCTGTATGCTAGTATTATATTATCTGTGGTTTTAATAGAGAGAGCTGAGATATTCCGGAAGAAAACCCCTGCTCGACTTGGTTATGGAATCTTATATTCAGCAGGAGCGAATACTAAACGACTCTAGACAGCGTATAGTGAATGGGGATGGTAAGTACCTTTTACTCGACTGCCGAAGGAGGGTAATGTGTTTATCAGTCTATGTATGTTTCTATGTGGCGTACCAGAGACCAAACGCGTTGGCCGATTTTGATGATTCGTATGTCAATCGATTCGTCTTAATCTTGCGAGAGTCACTGGCTGCATTAAAATTGGAAAATAAAAAAAATGGCAGATATTGGGCGCCATATTGTGGGACTACAAATCTTTTTTCTTCCAAATCCATCGTGTGGGGTATCAAAATAAAGGGTTTTAAGAGGTGATTTCAAAAATATATAACACTTAAATGTTTAAATGCGCTTAATACTAAAAAAAATAACTAAAGCTGGTTTTGGTCAGCCAGCTCGCGAACATGTATCCTCCGACTGCACAGCATAATTTTCTTCTTGTTTACGTCTTTTTAGATCGCTTCGTTTTATTGATTTTTTTAATTAACTTTTTTTTATCCGAGTGCCCTAGAAGGCGAGTAATGTTTTGAATTTGTATTTAAGTCTAAATTTGGGCAAAGAAAACGGTTTTGTGGGGCATAGTTCTTAAGTTAAGATTTTATCAACTTGTACTTTAATTAATAAAAATAACCCTGGACTTTATGCTCACTTTGTAACCACTAGACCAGCAAATCTATCAAAGGTATTCATTCCTACACAGTAAAATTATTGCTTAACCAACCTACATACCTACATATAGATACCCGATCGAAGTATGTGGGTATTTAGTACTGCATTTAGTAATTTCCTGTGTACAATTAGTTGGAAATTTCAAGCATTATGATAGATGTATGTACTGGTGGTTGGCAGTACGATTTATTTATTTACTTTAAGGCGGTACCCCGAGCAAAACGCCACGCAAGCCGTTTTTTGTGCTGTTTTTAGGAGCTATCTACTCGTTATTTAAAAAGAAAAATCAATTAATAAAAATACATTAAATTTCTACATAATATTGATTCTAAAATGTTGTATATATTTCACTAATCTCCTTCCAAAAAAACATAAAAATGAGAAATAATTATCGATATTATGCATCTCCTCGTAAAGTATTCATTAATTATTTTTTGTACTAACACTAATGGATAGACAATTTAATAACGAACATTTTTGTAGATTTATTTTTTTCAAAAGACCAAAATTCGATTTTATAATGATTTTATTCTAAAATCTGGGCGTATTCACTACTGTAATTCATGCGCCACCAGTGCCGCTAGACCAATAGGAATGCTCATATCTCATGCCGATTTTTTGGTCAGGGTACCGTCTTAAGTCTTTATGCACAAAGAGTACAAAGGCGGACTTGATGGCTTAGGCATTCTCTACCAGTCAACCAAGAAACTTTGGTACAAATAAATATCACTAGATGGCACGATATGCATCGATTCGTTATTGAATTGTGTGTAAAATTAACACGTTCTTGAATTAATCATAAACATTGTTTCCAAGTCCTGATAGGATGGCCGATGGGGCCGAAAAGTTCTGGAGTGGCGACCGCGAACCGGAAGACGATTGGAAGGCCTCCCACTATGTGGACCGATGACCTGGTTAGGGTTGCGGAAAGGCGCTGGATGCGAGACCCACGGGATCGGTCAATGTGGCGACGCCTGGGGGAGGTCTATGTCCAGCAGTGGACGTCTTTCAGCTGAAATGATGATGATGAAGTGCTGCTAGTGATCACCGTGGTGGTTTTAGTGGGGTAAAAATCCCACATTCCTTGGTCTTTTCTCCAAACTCCAGGCGCCTTTTGTAGGTAAGGTAATATGTGGGTCTTCCTCTATTCTTAGTAGTATATCAAATCAGTGCTCAATTTACTGAAACCCCCGGTTTCTTAATTGAGAATTTGGAGTTAAGAACGTGTCAAACTCTACATACTTTAAGATGAAATGCGGTCGCAGACATCCGACTTCGAACATCCTTAGTAAAAAGTCATAATTCGAAGTTTGGCTCTCGCCTATTTGCTCCTCCAATATTAGACCAATTTAAAAGATATCCCATAAATTGAATAAAAAAGATATAAATATTATGCTTCTATGTTTTTTATTTTCATTTATAGTTGTTAAATTTGTACACTATTAGGCCTCTGTAGAGAGCGCAATTTTGAGCATATTCTGAGGGTTCTATTGCTTCTAAAGATAATGTATCATCAAAAAAAAAGTTAAATCAAAAAATCAAAAAACCCGACTGCTTCAAAAGCGAACTAAAAAGTCGTAAACAAGGAAAAAATCATGCTGTGCAGTCGGAGGATACATACGCGCGAACTGGCTGACCAAAACCAGATGTATCCTCCTCCTGCACAGCATGATTTTTTCCTTGTTTACGACTTTTTAGTTCGCTTTTGAAGCAGTCGGGTTTTTTGATTTTTTGATTTAACTTTTTTTATTTATAGCTTTTTAGTTAAGTTTTTTTCGAATTAGATACATTTAAACATATAAGTGTTATATATTTTTGAAATCACCTCTTAAAACCCTTTATTTTGATACCCCACACGATGGGTTTGGAAGAAAAAAAAAATTTGGGCCCCTACAATATGGCGCCCAAAATCCGCCATTTTTCTATTAACCAATTTGAATGTAGCCTATGACACTCACAGGATTAAGACGAATCGGCCAACGCGTTTGGTCTCTGGAACGCCACATAGGAACATACATACATACATAGACTGATAAACACATTACCCTCCTTCGGCAGTCGGGTAAAAAGGAAAACATATGGGCACAGTATATACGTATATATTTTGTTTTCAGTGTATGGAATATCTTTTAACTTGGTCCAATACTGGAGGAGGAAACAGGCGAGAGCCAAACCTCGAATTATGACTTTTTATTTATGAAATTCAGTCGAAGTTCTCTGCCCGCATTTTCTCTTAATGGCAATTTATGACAGGTTCTCTGATTTAAAATGTGATCAAGCAATCTGCCTAGCCTTTTCCCAAGTACGTTGGGGTCGGCTTCCAGTCTTACCGGATTCAGCTGAGTACCAGTGTTTTACATGGAGCGACTGCCTATCTGACCTCCACAACCCAGTAACTGAGTAACACGGTATACCTTGGCTGGACTGGTGTCAGATCTCAAGCTTCTCACTACTCGTAACGACTGTCAAAGATCTTCAAATGACAGCCGGGACCAACGGCTTAATGTGCTTTCCGAGGCACGGAGGAAAATCGGTATGTTGAAAGCGTTGCTTAACCTTGAAGATCGACCCGTGCGGCTGTTATTAAGCCACTATAGCTCCTAGTTCCTCCTTAAAATGTGGTATACAATTAAATTTATATAATTCAGAAACCGGGGTTAAAACCCGTTAAGTCCTTGACACAGACGAATGGAAGCGTAACTGCGTTTTTTGTACGAATCAATACACTTTTTTTTGTTTCTCGTCCGTATGCATTGGAGCCAATTGATGACAAGGTCGAAACAGTACTCGAAGCGTTTAATTGAGCTGTAGATATAAAGTCTATGGTTTCAATTGTTCTTTGGACGACTAGTAAGTACCCACGCGGGTTCGCTTGCGTTGCGTGCTACGGCAAAGCAAAATTGAGGGTTATGTTTTCGACCGGTATGTATGTATGTAAATATGTTCAGGGAAGACCCTCATTACTACTAAATTACTTATCATAACTTTACAAATGAGGTGTCGTTGAAAGCGTCTTGTTTCTCCGCTGGCTATAGGATATATGACGTCACATTAAATTGAATATAACGCCCTCTAGAGGGCCCGAAGTAAAGATAAAATATATTTTTTGCAGAATGTATTGTAGGTGGCATACGACCACGGTTATCCTCAGAACACCACTATGAATATGTATGAAATACAATAAATTATTTATTACATGTAAGTTTTTTAATACCCGATACATACCGAACAGTGTGTACACAACAATTTTTGATGAGAATATTTTCTTGTTTCATACTTTTTAGAGCGTGATTTTTCAGTAGTAGGGTTTTAGTTTTAAACTTATTTTTAGGGTTCCGTACTCAAAGGGTAAAAACGGGACCCTATAACTAAGACTCCACTGTCCGTCTGTCTGTCTGTAACCAGGCTGCATCTCAGGAACCGCGATAGCTAGACAGTTAAAATTTTCACAGATAATGTATTTCTGTTGCCGCTATAACAACAAATCTAAAAACAGAATAAAATTAATATTTAAGTGGGACTCCCATACAACAAACGTATTTTTTTGCCGTTTCTTGCATTAATGTTACGGAACCCTTTGTGCGCGAGTCCAACTCGCACTTGGCCGATTTAAGACCGAAATTAAGGATTTTTCTAAATTCTACTTAAATACAAATAAAATTGATCTTGTTTTTTTTTTGTTTAAAAAAAAGAAAGAAAGAAAAATATTTACAAGCTAGTTTCGTATTCTTCTCAGCAAACCCTTTCATTTGATACCCATATCATAGGAGTGCACAAAAAATAACTAGTCCGCCATCTTGGGCCATTCGCCATATTGGATTTAGAATGAAATCACTTAGGTAATCATGCATTGTCATCGAAACTAAACGTGTATGCAAAATTTCATCTTAATCGGTGGAGGATAACTGCTTTAAAATTCAGTTGCAAGATTTGACCCTTACACACTTACATACATACAATAGCAAGTTAAATAAAACCGAATGCACCACGCATTCCACTTGCACCTTGATTTAATATGATTCATTTATAGGCACTCTATCAAACGGTAGGTACAGGACAGGAAAATCACAAGGAAACGTCATTGCAACCACTTAGCTTCAAGAGGTGTTTGCAAATTAACAATTGATCACGTAGGTAAATTATGACATCGAGGGTTCTAAGATGGAGATTTTAAGACGGTACCCTGACCAAAAAATCGGCATGAGATATGAGCGTTCCTATTGGTCTAGCGGCACTGGTGGCGCATGAATTACAGTAGTGAATACGCCCAGATTTTAGAACAAAATCTTTATAAAATCGAATTTTGGTCTTTTGAAAAAAATAATTCTACAAAAATGTTCGTTATTAAATTGTCTATCCATTAGTGTTAGTACAAAAAATAATCAATGAACACTTTACGAGGAGATGCATAATATCAATAATTATTTCTCATTTTTATGTTTTTTTGGAAGTAGATTAGTGAAATATATACAACATTTAAAAAAAAACTAAATCTACCATTTTAGAATCAATATTATGTAGAAATTTAATGTATTTTTATTAATTGATATTTCTTTTTAAATAACGAGTACATAGCTCCTAAAACCAGCACAAAAAACGGCTTGCGCGGCGTTTTGCTCGGGGTACCGCCTTAAGATACCGGTCAAGTTTTTATGATGATGTTAAACTAAAAAAAATGTTAAAAAAAAATTTAGGTTAAGGTTTAAGGATTTTAAAATGAGGGTACCCTACCTTCATTTTAAAATCCCTGTTCAATAATACCCACAGGTGATGGGGAGGGGTGGTTCTTTTTTAGGGTTCCGTACTCAAAGGGTAAAAACGGGACCCTATTACTAAGACTCCGCGATCCGTCTGTCTGTCTGTCACCAGGCTGTATCTCATGAACCGTGATAGCTAGACAGTTGAAATTTTCACAGATTATGTATTTCTGTTGCCGCTATAACAACAAATACTAAAAACAGAATAAAATAAGTAATTAAGTGGGGCTCCCATACAACAAAAGTGTTTTTTTGCCGTTTTTTGCGATAATGGTACGGAACCCTTCGTGCGCGAGTCCGACTCGCACTTGGTCGGTTTTTTTTTTTGTTCTTAATTTCGTGCCGCCTAGAGGGCGCCACATGACCTCACATAGCCTATAACCAGCGGACAAACATTACGCTCCCAACGACACCTCTTTTGTCAATTTATGATAAGTAGTTTAGAAGTTATGAGGAAACAGATGAACGAACATACATACATACATACCGGTCAAAAACATAACCCTCCCTTTTGCTTCGCCGTAGTCGGGTAAAAATTAAACCGAATTACATAACAAAACACTACAAAGCGAAAAAAAACTTTCTTTTCGGAAGTCGGCGTCTATGGTACCTACCCATTTTTTTCCGTTATTGGCACCGACTTTCGAAAATAAAGTAATTTTTCGCTTTGTAGTGTTTTGTTTTGGAAGTCGGTTATATTTTTTTGTTTTTCTTTTTTTACCCGACTGCCGAAGGAGGGTAATGTGTTTATCAGTCTATGTATGTATATATGTTTGTTCCTATATGGCGTTCTAGAGACCAAATGCGTTGGTTGATTTTGATGATTCTTACGTCAATCGATTCGTCTTAACCTCGCGAGTGTCACTGGATACATTAAAATTGGATAATAGAAAAATGTGGGGGCTCAATTTTTAATTTCGTGTATGTTTTTAAGTTTAAAGGGTTTTAACAGGTTAATTCAAAAATATAAAACACTTAAATGTCTTAATGTAACTAAAAAGTTATAAATAAAAAAAGGTACCTATTTTAAAAATTCAAAAAGCCCGACTGCTTATGAAGAGCGACACTTATTCGCGAGCTGGCTGACCAAAGCCAGAGTATCCTCCGACTGCACAGCATGATTTTCCTCTTGTTTACGTCTTTTTAGTTAATTTCAGCAATCGAGTTTATTGATTTTTTTAATTTACTTTTTTAATTATTTATCCTTGATTTCAAACGGGTATAAATATAATGACCACCAAAAATAACCTTGTGACCATAACCTCTATTATAGGTGTACCAGAATCTCATGGCATTTTTTTTTTTTTTTAAATTGTGATTTTCATATGGCAATGTCAATTGTCACCTGTCGAATCAAAGTACTTGATGTGTCAACCGCTGCAGAAATTTTTTGATATTATCTTGATTGTTTTTTTTTTTGTGAAAATGTCGAAAAACCCACTTAGATCTCATGCGAGACATATTGTTTTCAATGTGTATCATAAAATAAGGGAAGAAGAAGGCGTAAATCAAACTCAATCTTTGATTTTAAAGTGCGTCGTAGAGTGGACCGGTAAGTTGGACTGACTTGTTTTGATACTTTTAGTTTAATTTATATTTTTCTTACTTAATTTTATTTTTTTTCCATTACTATTATATGGTAAATCGTAGGTCAGGGCACATCGAATGATGGCCGGAAGGAAATGGCAACAGTAATGTAACTGTTACTAATTCTTCGACAAGATATTGATTTTAACGGAGATTGAGAATCTTTGACGTAAGAAAAATATTAAGTAATAATCTGCGCCCTGCAGTGGGACGTGTATATAGACGGGAGTTTTTGGCGGGATTTTGTCGAGTGAAGTTCAGTGGCTGTTAATATTATTTGCAAATTGATTCCTAGTGGATATTGTGATATATTATTGGTGTAGTTTTGTGTCTCAACTGTCTCCGCAACTGGACAATTTGTAAAATCATTGACAAAAGCGATCTCGGGATAGTGGAGCGGTGTATTTTATTGTAGTATTGACTGCCTCTGCAAAGCTTACTGGGAAGACCGACTCGATACAATTTGCTGCCAAATACTCCAAAAAACATTAGAATCTGTTACATCCGCATTCTAATGCATACTAAAGAATAAATATAAGATCCAAAACTCTTTCCAAAGACGTGGCTAAAAGGTCCTAGCAACCAGGCCATAAAACTTACATAAAAAAAAAAAAATATAGACTGATGATGATGAATGACTTTAAGTAACATGATACATTTTATTATTTTTTACAGACTTTATACATAAAGAGATTGGTTTTGAATATGTTAAATGCCAATGAAAAAGAACCATTTTGATGGAGAGAGATGACATAAAACTACAAAGATACAAGTTTTTGAAATGCCAGTGGAGTTCATGGAATCGTATTCTAGTTTTCTAGTTCAGAATGAGGTTTTAAGTTATTAGTATGATTTAAATGCTAAATAATAAATTAGTACATAACACCTTAACTGCCAAGTGACCGACAAACAATACATTTTCAATTGTGTCTCATTGCCTGGCAGTTAAGGTGTATTAATATTCAATTGATTTATTTTTCCTATGTTAAGAACACGATGTATAACAACATTATTCATACACATACCTATAATACTCACAGTGGATCTTTGTGTCTCTGAATTGGTTGCAAGACCCCGCGCAGTAGCTATTTTTGTGTCAATGTTGAAGGTGAAGATAGCATTGTATAACTGTCTCTTTCACTCGCTTATGTATGTCACATAAGCTTACGGAGTTTCTTGTGCATTCTTCTCCATAACAAGCTACTTTCCGAATGCACGGTAGAATCAACTTTTATTCCATGTAAATTTAAATTGTGACATTCAAAAGTGCCGCTTGGTGGCCCAGTTGAAATAAATATCTTTTGTCTTTTTTGTCATCGTCCTATCTCGCTTACTCTATGCAGTATACTCGATGACAAACTGTTTCTTACGCAATGGTTGGCAGGACCAAGTTCAAAGCCACAAAGATCCGTTGTGACTATTATAATATAGGTACCTCATGTTCGTTAATACTAAAGACATAAATAAAAATTAAACAGTATCAAGATCGTTTGATCCAATTTCCCCAGTATTGCATACAACAAATTTTTATTTCCCCTTTTGCCATGAGATTCTGGTAGACCTATACCTAAAATTGTACTATGATAACCAAATGTAGTAAATTGGTCACAAAATTTTAATAGTAAATTATTGGTTGTGAAATAGGTTAGGTTAGAACTGTGACCAACCGCTACTTCCAAGTTGCTCGCAGAAATTTTTTTTTTTGTTCCCTAACTATTTTTGGATTAAACAATCATAATTTGGAGTTGGTTATTTAAGTTGGATCACAAGTTATAAATTTTTGGTTCTTTTTTCATGCTAAAATGGATTTAATTTTGGTGACCATTTAATATTTTTGGCAATATAAAGTGATTTTTTGCCGTTACATTTTACTAGATCTGGTGGTTAGTTAAACATAAGCCATTTCAAAACACTCTCTGACATCGATCGAAGATTCATTTATTTATTTATTTTTAAAAGATAAGTCGTTCGGAGTGTTGCCACCACTCGTGAACGCTATTTTTATGCACATCTGGTTTTATTTTGTGCATTACGAATAAAGCTGAGGGAACCTGAGAGACCAAGGTATTTCTTCTGGTGAGAACTTGGTTGGACCTTTTGACCAGTGGCGTAGCTAGTCTTAAAGGGACCCTGTATCAGATTTTGTTGTGGCCTCGAATACAGCAAAACAAAGGCAAGTATTTTTTTACAAATAAATAAAAATTAACGCTTAAGCTATCCAAAGTCAGGATTCTTGAATCAGAAATCCATCTGTTTTATATAAGCAAAAGTTAAGAGCGATCAAAGGGAACTAGACAATTGGAGTATTCCCACTCGCATAGATTCAGCTGTCATCATCTTAATTTAGGCATTACAGCCCTCTTATCAATTAAAATTGGAGGTTTTGGACAATATTTTACGAATTGATGCTTCCACATGATGGGGCCCCTGTGGATTAGGGGCCCCGTATCATTGATACGGCTGATACCGCGGTAGCTACGCCCCTGGTTTTGACCTATTCGCTGGTCACATACTCACATCAGATCAAGGCGGTAACAGGACTTACAGACTACAGTGATCATTGCCCTGAGAAAAGCCGAAGACAGTGTGACCTGGAAGCACCTCATCAGACAGTCCGTCTTAAGCTTTCCAGGGCACGAACATCAGCAATGAAGAACACGAATAAGAACAGTGAGACTTGGTGACAACGCCGCTAAGAATATTTCGCAAGCCCAGACAGCCTGCTATGCGCTACAAACGTTTTATAAAAAAAAGAGTTGACACTTCTTGCTTATTTAGGCACAGTAAAAATATACAAACAGTATGGAAACTACCTACAAACGCTCGAAACGGATCACTCACACAAACAAAGGCACCGACGAGATTAAGCCACTTCTGCAGTGCTGCCAGTACTGCGAGCCGCTGATTTCACCAATAAAACGAATAGTTCAACTAAACTCATTTTATGCAAATACAGCGTTCGTCTCAACCAATCAGAACGCTGTATTCGCATACTAAGTTTAGTTGAAGTAATCGCGATTAGTTTTATAGCGTTGCAGTGTTTCGATATGTTTATGAAAATAGAACAACTTTAGATGATTTGGACTACATCAAAAGCAGACAAGTAGGCAGCTTACTTTGCGTAAATTATTTCATCGCCGCTGTTCTTAAAACGGTGAAGGAAAACATCGGAGGAAACCGGATGACCGAAAATATTCAAAATAAAAATAAAAAAAATAGAGATAGATTGGACCTTGAACAACAGGATACTTTATATTATCCTGATATAATGATGCTAACACAAATAAAATTTGGGCGAAGCCGCGAGCAGGAGCTAGTTACGAATCAACGACAAACGTATGGATGTATATAAGGATGTTTCCTGGGTAGAAAAATGTTAATTCTATTTAGTCCTTCAGTGAGATTATCAAATAATATTGGACTTGTATTTTTTGCTTTATCAAATAAATAAAAATTGACAAAGATAAAGCGCATCAAAGTTCAGGAGAGGGAGCTTGTGAGGTCACTATGTCAGTATAAAGTGTAGTACACCGTGAAGTCACACGATATTTCAACGCGCTGTATCGTCGTAGGTAATTTTTATTTTAATGGTTTTTTTTGTTTCTTTTTTGTATAACAAACAACGGATCTTTGTGTCTCTGAATTGGCTGCAAGACCCTGCGCAGCAGCTATTTTTGTGTCAATGTTGAAGGTGAAGATAGCATTGTATAACTGTCTCTTTCACTCGCTTACCAAAGGTCGCATCGTCCTATCTCGCTTACTCTATGCAGTATACTCGATGACTAACTGTTTCTTGCGCAATGGTTGGCAGAGCTAACTTCAGAGACACAAATATCCGTTGTGACTATTATAGGTGACTAAGTATTTTAAGACGACGACTAACGCCAACGACCTTGAGGGAACAAAACGCGCACTCGTTTCACACCCGCGCGACCCAAAATTTAGTAGTTTTTTGTACTTTCCTTATTATTCTTTGACTTTAAAAAAAAAAGCTTCAGATCAAAATGTAATAAAATACGCCCAGCGGTTTTGGTGTGATTGTCGTGTTTTTGTCCGTTTTAGACATAACTTTAAAAATTAATTACACTATGTTATACGAATAAAACTCAAAATTTGCTCAGATGAAATTATTAAGAAAATGGTCTACTATAAAATATATTTTTGCCAATAAATTACGACTAGCCGTTTAGACGTGCCCCGGGCGTAGGGAGTCGCAAGCCGATTCCCGGCCACCGTAGGCACGGGCTTGCGGACGGCAAGTTATGGGTAGCTTACCGTCCGATAAGGACCAAGCCCGAGTTTACGGCGCGTAGTGTTCCACGCGCGCCTCAAAGAGATGTCAGCAAAAGTGACGGGGCCTGATAGGACCGATGCCTGTCTGGGTCGCGGATAAATTTGAAAGAGAGTTACCGCGGCCCTGGCGCAAGCAACTGAAGGAACACGGGTGGGTTTTAGTCAGTAAAAGTCTGACACGCCCTCCCGCTTCACCCAGAGCGGGAGAAGTCATTGGATGATTTACCACCGAAAAAAAAAAAAAAAAAAAAAAAAAGCCGTTTAGACGTGATTCTCATTTTAAAATCAGCTACTCAAGGCAATCGGCGCCTTAAGCGATAGGTCTAGGTAATGACGTCAATATTTTTTTCAATAATATTCCTTCCTTATACAAATACATACTAGCTTCGAACAGCGGCTACGCCCGCGTGCTTGTTGGAATTTATCGTTAGGGAACCTAATATCGAGTTAAAAATAAGTGTATATCCTAATCCAGATCTTGGCCGACCCGTGTAGAAAGAAAGAAAAAGTTTTATATCGCCACAAAAACGACATACAATTTTTTTGATTTTTCCTTCCTAGTGCCAAATTGTATCTAAATCCTTTCAGCCGTGGAAAGGTAACAGACAGACCGAAAGAGTTACTTTCGCATTTATAATATTAGTGTTACCTAATTATAATTATTTTACATTTTTATTGTCTGTGGTGGTATATTTTTATTTTATGCCAATATTTTTATAGACCCCGACGGAATAAGAGGGGTATTATAAGTTTGACGGGTGTACCTGTGTGTTTGTGTATTTATCGGTGATGGCATCACAGCTCCTAAACGGATGAACCGATTTTGATGTTTATCTAGAGTGTTTTTAGCTATGGTTGATAAAAATTGGTTCAGTTTTCAAAAGTTATGAGCGATTTACTTTTCTTTTTAAGAAAAAACGTTGCCCCACACTAGGAAATTCTTCCTGTATCGTGGGTGCATTTACAAACATTTAAACTCACATACACAATCACCAAGATCCGGAACAATTATCTGTAGGCCAAACAAATATTTGTTCCATGCGGGATTCGAACCCGCGACACGCAGCGCAGTCGATCGCTCAACCACTACGCCAACCGTGTAGTCAACGTACGAATCGGGGTATTTTCGCAAGATATCGTGTCATAATTACGTGTTCAATAGATTGTAGATCGAAGCGTGTCTACTACTAGATAAATTATGTAGCATGAAATAAAATATGTCGGGGGTTTTTAAATTTTACTTGTCAATATTATTGTTTTTAACCCCCGCCGGAAAAAGAAGGGGTGTTATAAGTTTCACGTGTGTTGCTGTGTATCTGTATATCTGTGTGTCTGTCTGTGGCATCATAGCGCCTAAACGGATGAACCGATTTCGATTTAGTTTTTTTTGTTTGAAAGGTAATTTTGTCGAGAGTGTTCTTAGCTATGTTTGAATAAAATTGGTTCAGCCGTTCAAAAGTTATGGGCATTTTACTGTTTGAATCGGGGTGTTTTCGCAAGATAAATGCGTCGGGGGTTTTTTAAATTGTGAAATTTTACTTGTTATTACAGAAATATTTCAAACACAATATAGACCAGCATTGTTTTAGCATAAAATAGTTTCGTATTATAACATTCCTCGACCCTATTTGCTATCCAACGAACAATCAGCTGATATTCTGTTTTTAAAACAGTTTTTTTTTAAATGCACGTCGGTAAAGGCAGACGTGACAGAATGCCTCATTTTTATGAGTTGTGGCTTGAATTCTAATTTCAAAAGTCTTCAGCGTGTCCAATCAACTATTAGTGGAAAGAAAATGGGTATAGGCACAAAATAGTAAGTATACAAAAGGGCCACTCCCGCCGCACATACGGGTATTTGATACAAAAAACTGGCCAAAACCTTTTTTTGGTAATTTTGGGTCAATTGTGCCTCCTAATTATTTTTCATATTAATTTTAGTATAACCCAATCATTTCTATACCCTTTTCTCCAAAGGGACTTACGTGTGAAATAAAATCGAAATAAAATAAAACATTATTTTCTATTTCAAGCATTATGGTGATTTATTTGTACAATAACTAATAAAAAAAGCATTTAAAAATACACAATGATTTAAAAATAACGCTTACTTTTTACATAACCTTACAAAATACATAAATGAAAAGCTATGTACAAACTGTAATTTACATCGAAATAAAAGTTAAATATACATTTTCTTGTAATATTTACAGAGAAACTTATACAGCTAATATTCGTCAGACTCGCTATCGCTATCTGCTTGATCAGTACTAGTGCCCGGGTCAGCATTATCAGTGTCAGTGTCCGCGGGACACTCGTATTCAACTTTAAGAAATTGTAGAATTTCTTGCGATAGTGGTTTCCTGTTCCTTTTGAATTGCATTCTGCTGCTGCTACTAAGAAAGACATCAGAGGTCAGAAGAAGGCGGTTCATGACATCTTGGAGGCAATTCTTTCGCGAAAACTTTCTTGCAAAGTTTTGCCTGTATAGGCGGAAATGTTTATTCCGCGACTCAGCTGCCTCCTCTGATAATTGTCCAATCGGCAAAAGAGCATGTTTGATTACCAAAGCCCCATGACACAAAACTTTATGCAAAGTTGGCGTCATGGGGTGCCAGTTGTATAACTGCACATATAGTTCGGCTGTTGACTTCAGAAACACCGAAAATTTTTTCAATTTTCAATTTCAATTTTAATTTTTTCTTTAAGCCATTGTTCATTCGTTTTTCGGAAACGACATTCTTTGTAGCTTGCTGAGGTCCATTTTAGCTTGTAATGATGTTTAAATGATTTTAAGCAATGGCGGAGTACTTTTTTTTTGTCCTCGGGGCATTTGGTCATTTCAATTAGTTTATGCTCAAGAAAGTCCAGTTTTTTATCTAAATTTTTGTAGTCGCACTGTTTTATTACGTTAAACATATCCTCTCTTGTTATTGTCATCGATGACTCATCATAAGGACCTGCCAACAAGAAAAAATCTATGTTAAAATCAAAGAAACACAAAGTGTTGTTTTTTTTTCGAAAAAAACCTATTTTTGTTCAGAGGCTATATTTCATAGGGGCGGAAAGAGGCGGAAGGTTTTTCTCTTGATATGAAATCTAGAAGGTTCAAAGAACACGATTATGTATAAACTTTAGCTTAACTATGTTTATCTGATACTTAATTTGACGAAGGAAACCTATTTTACGTGTTTTTTTTTGCATAAAAATACTCATGACTTTATGGTACAATTAAAGAATGAAAAAGTGATCCTAACAGTAGCACAATAGATTCAAAATAAAGTTCATGCCTGTGCCTGAAGATTCCATGATGGTTTTTGGGGTTTGCACTAAACACAACAGTATGATTAGTCTTAAACAGCAATTGAAATTTGCGAGCGCCGAGAAAACAAACGTGTCACTAGCACAACAGATGAGTTCCGACTGACGTTGAGGGCGCATGGAGCGCTCTAGCCCCTTCTGGGTACCGGTTTCTTAATGAATAGAGTGTCCCATTGTTAAAACATAACAAAGGATAGCTGCGCGGTTACTATTGTAAAAATGACTTTTGGCCAGTTTTTTGTATCAAATACCCGTATGTGCGCCGTTTAGAAAATTGACAGCTAAACTTGACAGATTCACTAGGGTTGCTACTATATTGATTTCGAATTTAAAACAAGATTAAGTTGTAAAAGTTACAAACATAAATACATCGATTCGTCTAAACATACATCATATCATGCTTAACATGCCTAACGGTACGTTCACACGGCGTCGAGTTTTTCTCTACCGAATCGGTTTTTTGCAGGATTCGGTTTAGTGGCAACAGTATTTCAATGAATGAGTTCACACATGCATTCGGTTTCAAGACACGACAAAAAAACCGAATCTTGCTGAAGTTGACATCCGATTTTGCGACTAAAAACCGATCCGGCCGTACTGCAAAATGTAAGATCCGGTGCAGTGGTATAGCGCATTCAATACATGCGTTCATACGATACACGCAGGGGTAGATTCGGTTATTAGATTTTATCTCTATACGAGGCCGTCGGATACGGCAATGCAAGATGTGCTGTGTGAATACAACATTCGGTTTTTCCAGATCCGATGAAAATAAGATTCGGCAAAACGTGGCTCCGTGTGAACGTACCGTAAGAGGGTAGACAGGGCATCAAACATCCATTTAATATCACGAAACATGTAATATTACGCCACATACGACGAAGATTGGAGAGTAACAAGACGTAGTAATAGTGTAATAATGATCCCACTTAAAACATTAAATTGTGAAAAGCACCAAGCTCGACAAAAATATAAATGTGAAAAAACAGGTACCTACCTAATAAAATCAAAAAACCAAAGATGATCTTAAACAAGAAGAAAATTATGCTGTGCAGTCGGAGGAAACATATTTGTAAGCTGGATGACTTGAACCTAATTATTATGACAAGATCCCAATTTCGTCTATGAACTCAAAATAATTTATTATAACCCTGGATAATGAATTTCGAATTTGTCATCTTGAAAGATTTAATAAACTTTATAACTTAAAAATTATTGAAAGAAAGAATTAAAAATAAAAAGTAAATTCGGTCTGTAACAAATAATAAAGGTGAACCATCCAATGCAACCAACCTCGTTACAGTACTTAATGTATGAATGACGTGACAAACGCCTGCACAAAGCACTCATGACAGCCGCGACTGAGCTCGGTCCAATATTGCCCAATATTCCCTGGAAAACCGCAATGTCAAAGTGTGTGTGCAAAATGACACTTTGTTCGTAGTGGCCCCTCTGTCTGCGGCGCGCTTACGTACTTTGTGGTATAGGGCGCTGAACTTGCTTGGTGTTTCGTTGACATCGACTCTCAATTTCGGCCCATACATTGAGGCAAAGGCTCAGCTGGCTGCCAAAAAGTTGGGGATCCTTGCAAAGTTGAGAAGGTTCACGACAGAACAGCTGCTCAACTTGTATCAAGCGCAAGTTCGATCATGCATGGAGTACTGTTTTCATCTCTGGGACGGATCTGCCAAATACCAGCTTGATGCACTAGAGTCGATCGAAAAGCGGGCCAAGAGGCTCATCGGCGATGAGGCACTGGTCAAGTCCAGAGCCTTGAAGAGCCTCGCCGAGTTGACAGCTTGTCGGTTTTTTATCGGATTTATTTCGGGGAGTATGCGATGGAATTGCATGATCTGATTCCGCCTAGCCCGTTCCATCATTGGACTACCAGACGTACGGCGATGCGTCATCAGTACATGGTGAATACCCCACCCATTCGCACTAAACGTTTTGGGGACACTTTCATTATGTGTACAACTATGGAGTGGAATTCCCTGCCGGAGTCTGTTTCCCGATAGCTACAATCTAAGGTTCTTTAAGTCAAGAGTGAATAGGTTACTTCTAGGCAAGCGTGCTTCACCGTCGACCACATCATCGCTTACCATCAGGTGAGATAGTGGTCAAGCGCAAGCCAATATAGAATATAAAAAACTTAATTCAAAAAATAAAAAAACCCGACTACTTCAAAAGCGAACTAAAAATTCGTAAACAAGGAAAAAATCATGCTGTGCAGTCGGAGGATACATATTCGCGGGCTGGCTGACCAAAATCTGGTGTATCTTCCGCCTGCACAGCATGATTTTTTCCTTGTTTACGAAGTTTTAGTTCGCTTTTGAAGCAGTCGGGTTTTTTGATTTTTTGAATTAAGTTTTTTTATTTATAACTTTTTAGTTAGTTTTTTTTCGAATTAGATATTTTTAAACATATAAGTGTTATATATTTTTGAAATCACCTTTTAAAGCCCTTTATTTTGATACCCACACGAAGGGAATGGAAGAAAAAAAAAATTTGGGCCCCCACAATATGGCAACCAAAATCTGGCATTTTTCTATTATCCAATTTTAATGTAGCCTATGACACGCGCAGGGTTAAGACGAATCGATTGACGTATGAATCATCAAAATCGGCCAACGCGTTTGGTCTCTGGAACGCCATATAGGAACAAACATACATACATACATGCATACATAGACTGATAAACACATTACCCTCCTTCGGCAATCGGGTAAAAATAAAGATAAAGGGTCCATTTTAACATTAAATGATTTAGCTGTTTTATTAGAGTTCCATGGCCGACGGGTCCAAACGGAGCCCTATTGCTGTCACTCACGGGTCTGTCTGTCTGTCCGTATGTCAATCATTATGTCACAGTTGGTTTTACCGTCAAACGGTTGCAGATACAGTCATAAAATTTTCACAGTTTATATCTTGTTGACACAAAGCCATACAGATTATCAAAAAATATTTTAAATGTTTTTACAAACACAAAATCAAAAAACCCGACTGCTTCAAAAGCGAACTAAAAAGTCGTAAACAAGGAAAAAATCATGCTGTGCTGGCGGAGGATACATATTCGCGGGCTGGCTGACCAAAATCTGGTGTATCCTCCGCCAGCACAGCATGATTTTTTCCTTGTTTACGACTTTTTAGTTCGCTTTTGAAGCAGTCGGGTTTTTTGATTTTTGAATTAAGTTTTTTTATGTATAACTTTTTAGTTAGTTTTTTTAGAATTAGATACATTTAAACATATAAGTGTTTTATATTTTTGAAATCACCTCTTAAAAACCTTTATTTTGATACCCCACACGATGGGTATGGAAGAAAAAAAAATTTGGGCCCCCACAATATGGCACCCAAAATCCGCCATTTTTCTATAATCCAATTTTAATGTAGCCTATGACACTCCGCAGGGTTAAGACGCATCGATTGACGTATGAATCATCAAAATCTGCCAACGCGTTTGGTCTCTGGAACGCCATATAGGAACAAACATACATACATACATACATAGACTGATAAACACATTACCCTCCTTCGGCAGTCGGGTAAAAAAGGGCAGCGCGAAAAAATAACGACCTTTCCCATCTGGTGGGGTATCGTTGGTTAGAGCTCGTTGAGTCGATGAATGCGGTATTTTATGTTTAAAAAATATTGGATATCAAAGGAAAAAGAAGCCATCAAAGTCAGTTTTTTTTTACAAAATTTTGTTCCGTATAATTTTCTAACTTCCCATTGACCTATGAACTTCAAATTTGGTGATAATGTTTATTATTACGTATATTTTACTAACAAATACCACTATCTTGATAAAACCTCTGACTTGATTTTGCGGTCAAGGTACGGAACCCTAAATGTGCCAAGTCCGACACGCACACGGATTTTTTTTTCCGAATAGCAAATCCCGCAGTCCTGCATTACTGATCCCACAAAAATGGTGGAGCACGCTTGCCTAGAAGTAACGTATTCACTATATAGCTACCAGAAAATACAGACTCCTGTAGGGAATTCCACTCCTTAACTGTCATCATCTGCCTAGCCTTTTCCCAATTGTTGTTGGGGTCGGCTTCCAGTCTAACCGGATTCAGCTGAGTACCAGTGTTTTACATGGAGCGACTGCCTATCTGACCTCCACAACCCTATAACTGGGTAACACGGTACCCCTTGGCAAGACTGGTGTCAGATCTCAAGCTTCTGACTACTCGTAACGACTGTCAGAGATCTTCAAATAACAGCCGGGGCCAACGGCTTAACGTGCGCACCGAGGCACGGAGGAAACTCGGTATGTTGAAATGGTCCCATCCACGGACCGACCTCGTCAAGCATTGCTTAACCTTGATGATCGACCCGTGCGGCTGTTATTATTTAGCCACGAGCTCCTCTAAACTACACTACCACTCCTTAACTGTATGCACAATGAAAGGCAAATATCTCTCTTAGTTCCTTTAATTCTTATATGAGCAAAAGGTGCATATTCCCTTGCAACTGTAGATATATTTATCGTTTCTGTATACTCGATGACGTTGTTGGTATACGTGATGAACAATACCCAGGACCTGGCACATGCTTGGAATATTAATTGCAGGTTTCCTCAAGTTATCCTGTACCGCATTGTATTGTCTCTAAGTTACCTACATAAATAAAAATCAGTTGCTGATGTTGTATGTAAGCGCATTACTATACAAGTAAAATTTCACAATTTAAAAAACCGCCGACGCATTTATCTTGCGAAAACACCCCGATTCAAACAGTAAAATGCCCATAACTTTTGAACGGCTGAACCGATTTTATTCAAACATAGCTAAGAACACTCTCGACAAAATTACCTTTCAAACAAAAAAAACTAAATCGAAATCGGTTCATCCGTTTAGGCGCTATGATGCCACAGACAGACACACAGATACACAGCAACACACGTGAAACTTATAACACCCCTTCTTTTTCCGGCGGGGGTTAAAAACGGCTGCACCTATTTGACTATTTTAGCCGACTACCGAAGGAGGGTAATGTGTTTATCAGTCTATGTATTTATGTTTGTTCCTATGTGGCGTTTTAGAGACCAAAAGCGTTGGCCGATTTTGAAAAATCTTCCGTCAATCGATTCGTCTCAACCACAGACATAAATCTAACTAGATGACGCGATTGTATGTACTTCACGTGCCCAAAAACGGAGTACAACTACGATAAATGATCGTAATTTAAGCTTTTCATTAAGCATTATCGGCACCGGAAATCCACCGAAATCTAGAAAAAATACCTAATGAAAAGCTGTAAAGAATGTATAGAAAAAGTTTGGCCGAGGCATCGGAAATGTTTTCTTTCATTGGTAAGTAAATTTGTTTTTAAATTGTTTGAGAAAAAGTGGCACTCTTTTTTAAATACAGATGGAGGGACTTGCGTTATCTAGTTAGATTTATGTCTGTGGTCTAAACTTGCGAGTGTCACTGGCATTAAAATTGGAAAATAGAAAAATGGCGGATTTTGGCCGCCATATTGTGAGGGCCCAAAGACAAAGACAAAAGATATTTATTTCAACTGGGCCACCAAGCGGCACTTTTGAATGTCACAATTTAAATTTAAATGGAATACAAGTTGATTCTACCGTGCATTCGGAAAGTAGCTAGTTATGGAGAAGAATGCACAAGAAACTCCATACTTTTTAAATTTACATGGAATAAAAGTTGATTCTACCGTGCATTCGGAAAGTAGCTTGTTATGGAGAAGAATGCACAAGAAACTCCATACTTACTCTTTTAAAATAAAATTATTCTACCGTGCATTCGGAAAGTAGCTTGTTATGGAGAAGAATGCACAAGAAACTCCATACTTACTCTTTTTAAAAAAAATGATTTTTACAATATTTAGGTACATGAGTACATACATTAATAAATTCACATATGTGAGGACAATGCACCCAGAATAGCACTACACACTATACTATGTAAAGGTATAAAGTATTAAAAGTACTCACACATGTACTGTGCAGTTATACAATAGGTACTAGAAAAACATCAACATCCGAAGCAGTTGAGTTATGACCAATCCCAACTGACGGCGCCCGTTCACGAACATGACGCATGAATCGGCACCACCCAGCTCAACCATCATGAAGGGAACCGAATGATCCAACACACGCGCCACCATCAGAGAGACATTTGAGAGAGCATGACACACTCAACTGCCAGGGCACACACAAGTCAACGAACGACACATAAGTATAGCAAATGGTAGATTTACAGTTGGGTACATAGTACCCACACACGTGCTGTGCAGCTATACAATACTAAAAGAAATCGAGTCTATACAACACAAACATATCATTTGTTTTTGCGCCCTAGTGGTTGTGGAGCAGGACTAGCATTGAGCCAAGCATTTTTATCAGTGATATAATCCCCCAACTTATAATATGCCTGCCTGCATAGTGTGCGTTTTATACAATTTTTAAATTTCGTCTCATTCAGTTCTAGAATATGGGGAGGAATTTTATTGTAACATTTCGTACAGTACCCCATGAAAGATGAGGCCACTTTTGCCAGTCTGAAACCTGGTTGAACTAATTGGTCCCTATTTCTAGTAATGTAATTATGTCTGTCTCCGTTTTTACTAAAAAGATGTAAATTCTTTCCCAATTTTTTTTTATTGCTATTCAGTCGGAGGATACATCTGGTTTAATGGTTTTGGTCAGCCAGCTCGCAAATATGTATCCTCCGACTGCACAGCATGATTTTCTTCTTGTTCACGTCTTTTTAGTTCGCTTCTTGAGCAGTCGGGTTATTTGATGTTTGTATGAATTTTTAGGGTTCCTTACCGAAAGGGTAAAAACAGGACCGTATTAATAAAACGCCACGGTCCGTCTGTCTGTCACCAGGCTGTATCTCATGAACCGTGATAGCTAAGTTGAAATTTTCACAGATGATGTATTTCTGTTGCCGCTGTAACAACAAATACTGAAAACAGAATAAAATAAAAGGAGAATGACCAAAAGTGGTACCAAAGTCTCACGCATCAAGACCAAAATTTTATTGTAATTAGTTTTATATTTTTTTACGACATTACGCGTCGCGGATTTGATTTTTTAATAGGGAATTTACTTTTGAGTTTAAAAGTATGGATATTGTTTTACTCTCTATACATGACGTTCCGTTTCACATGATAAATGTTTAACGTAACCTTGATTTTTGAAAGTGTCATGATCACTGTAAAAAAAATATACGTTTCCAATTCTACATTAATTAAAAAACTAGAACAGAATCTTATCATTTACTTATAAAAGATCAGGTATCATTATTTTGTCTATGGTGAAATTGGCCGTTCACAGCAGCCGGTCATAAAGATGTAGAATGCAATAGAATCGATTTTTGATGAATCTAATACCCAGTAATGGTTTCTTTTGTTTAATAAATAACTATAACGTTCATGTATAATGTGTCTAAAATCAAATACGTCTTTGATAGTGTCGAACAAAATAGACCTAGTTTTTAGGTTATTTTTGATTTTATGAAATAACTGCAAAACCCGGGTTTTGTTTACAAAAAGATGTTTTGTAGGAGTTAACATGGTCAGTGTAGTCTATAAAAAACAAAGTTTGATTTTGATGCAGCTTGGTACGGGATTCCATACATCGATGAGCATTCTCCTTTAAGTGGGGCTCCCATATAACAAACGTGTTTTTTTGCCGTTTTTTGCGATAATGGTACGGAACACTTCGTTAGCCGATTTTTTATTATAGGTTACATTTCGGGGAGTGTGCGATGGAATTGCATAATCTAATTCCACCTAGCCCGTTTCATCATCGGACTACCAGACCTACCTACTACACGTTATGGAAATACTTTCACTATGCGGTTAGCTAGGAAGGGTATTCCCTGCCGGAGTCTGTGTTTCCCGATACAACCTTGGGGTCTTTAATTAAAGAGTGAATAGGTTACTTCTAGATAAGCATGTTTCACCGTCGAGTCAACCACTTCATCGCTTACCATCAGCTGAGATAGTAGTCAAGCACGAGCCTAGTATAATAAAAATAAAGAAGTTATTTGTGTGTTAAAAACGTTAGAATTTTAGATGAACCGATTGCCCTGCTCTGACCTTCACAAATACAAAAAAAAAACGATAAATCTTCAGTATTATTGAACCTGTTTATCAAAAAAAACTGTGGCGCTATTTGGAGTCTGTTATCAGTAAATACTGGCTGAGATAACATCTCTTATCAAGGATTCTGGTATTTGTCATGTTAGCGTAGGACTTAATTATGTTGGATTATTTGCTGCGTGGTTTAATTTTGGGTTTTATTGAGCTCGTGGGATTAGAAGAATGGCCTTGATGATCATCAATTGAATATGTAAGGCATCGTGTTGGCAAGCGTTGCTTAAGGCTACACTAGTCGATCACTCTTCCATACAAACGTAGTCTGGCGATTACTCCACTGTTTGACGATGTACGTTCAAAATAAAAACCGGCCAATTACGAGTCGGACTCGCGCCCGAAGGGTTCCGAACCAATATCGCAAAAAACGACAAAAAAAAACACATTTGTTGTGTGGGAGCCCCACTCAAATATTGATTTTATTCTTTTTATAGTATTTGTTGGTATAGGGCAACAGAAATACATCATCTGTGAAAATTTCAGCTGTCACGGTTCATGACAAACATACGTACATGACGTACATGTTCAGACAGACAGACAGACGGACCGCGGAGTCTTAGTAATAGGTTCCCGTTTTTACCCTTTGGGTACGGAACCCTAAAACCGATATCAATTTGTCTCATCATTATGTAGACCTGTAGGTATGGAAACAAAAAAGTAAAAAAAATATTATATTAGAAAATTACGAGCATCGAAAGTTCCATATTTCAACATTAATTTTAACGCATCTTTGGACGCAAATAAATACCATAAAAAGAAGGAAAATTGCAAAACAGTCACCATACAGGGATAGATTTGTAGTTCAACAATGCAAATCATTTTATTTTGAACAAATACGTTATAGTCATTTTTTCATGATATCCATATACACAAAGCTCTGTTTATAAAATTTCGCGCGCTTGTTTTCATCCTAAATCATCATCCATTTCGCTACAAATTTGCAAAAGTGCTAATTCGTACGAGAACTAGCTTCTTACTGCTCATCACAGCATCTATATCTTTCGCACGTGTTGTCGGATGAGATAGCATGCATTTTAACCTCGCGCACAAAATAGTTCGTGCCGTCGACTGCGAGGCTTCGTTGAATATTACCGCTTATTTTTATGATGCTAACGGATTGTAGATGGGGCACAAAAGTTCTGGAGTGACCGTGAACCAGAAGACGCAGCGCTTGAAGGCCTCCCTCTAGGTGAAGCGATGACTGTTGGGAACAAAACTAAGAGAGATAATTTATATTTTCGTTTTTAATAATTTTCAACAATTTTTACATATATATTTTTGACATCACTTGTCAGTTACTTTTTGTTTCATAAAAACTATAGATACAAACAAAGAGCAAAGAGTATTCACGACACTCCCGGGCCCAAGTGGACCGGCAGGTCTACTACCTTCGTCGACGGTGACCATCGATTCCATTACTTGACACCTTGAAAAAACATAAGATAAGACTGACTGAAACGACGGACTCTACTAACGATGTTGACATTCTTATAGGGGCTGACTATTTAGGGACAATAATGACTGGAGAGATTTTACATATTTCAAACAATTTAATGGCATGTCGAACTAAATTAGGGTGGACAGTGTCTGGTCGAGTGACAGGGATTTACAATTCTCTCACTCCAAAGGCTACGGTATTACACAGTTCATCTAAACTACCGGACTTGTGGAGCCTGGAGTCACTTGGGATTACTGATCCTAGTGAACAAGCTTCCAAAATGGCCCACGAGAAGGAAGTTCTCGAACACTTCCATAAAACAGTGGCAATCAATAAAGAGGGAAGGTACGAAGTAAGTCTTCCTTGGAAGGACATGCCTCGCCCTAAACCCAACTATCAGTTGGCTAAAAAACGTTTGATTGCCACAACGGTGCGTCTCAAATCGCTTAACAAAATAAATGAGTACGATGCCGTATTTAAAGAGTGGAAATCACTTGGTATTATCGAAGAAGCACCTCAGTCAGACATCGAAGAAGGTACGTATATACCGCATCACGCAGTATTTAAAATGTCAAGTGCTACTACTAAAATACGTCCTGTCTTTGATGCTTCGGCTAAGGATCAAGACAGAATTTCACTCAATATTTGTCTTGAAAAGGGCGTCAACCTAATTGAGCTTATACCTGAATTACTTATAAATTTTAGGAAAGGAGCTTATGCAGTGACAGCTGATATAGCGAAGGCGTTTTTACAGATATCGTTAAATCCAGAAGACCGCAACTATCTAAAATTTTTATGGTGGTCCAATGTCAACGATGAAAACAAACAGGTAATTACTTTTCGTCACAAACGCGTGGTATTCGGTCTAACATCTAGCCCATTTCACTTAGCTGCTACAATAAATCATCATTTGGATAATACACCACCACATCTAAAGGATACAGCCATGTTGCTGGGAAAGTCTTTTTACGTAGATAATTGCCTAATGTCTTTAGATACAGAACAAGATATGCACCGATTTATTGTCGAGGCAAAAGAACTAATGGCACTAGGAAAGTTTGATCTCAGATGTTGGGTAAGTGCTCCAGCGCAAGTAGATGAGGAGGTGGAAATATCACAAGTTCTGGGCATGGTATGGAATGTAAAGGCGGATACATTCAACTGTCGTGTAGTAAATAATCTTGGGAATAAGATTACGAAAAGGGAAATTCTGTCAATTGCACAGAAAATCTTTGATCCTATAGGGATATTATGCCCTATAACGATTGTGCCTAAAATTATTTTACAAAGATCATGGAATAGGAAAATATCTTGGGATAGTGAGTTACCAGATGATTTGAAACTTGAGTTTAAACGCTGGTCAGAAAACTTGCATTTAATTGATCAAATTAAAATTCCTCGACGTTTGACAGTTCACAATATTTTGGAATGTTGTAACTCCCTTCATGTTTTTTGCGACGCCAGTCAGCAGGCTTATTCTGTGTGCATTTTCTTAAGATCTGAGTACAAAGGAGACATTCATATCAGCCTCGTAATGGCAAAGGCTAGAGTAGCTCCAGTACGAGAAATCACCATTCCTCGTTTGGAATTGATTGCTGCAACGATTGCTGCAAGACTAGGCTCTAGGGTCATAAAAAAGTTGTGCTTACCCAACTGTCGTAACTTTTTTTGGACCGATTCCAGTGTTGCACTAAGCTGGATAAAAGGTGACGGAAACTGGACTGTATTCGTAGCTAATCGTGTTAAAGAAATACGGTCCATCACAGATCCCAATGCCTGGAAACATATCCAGGGTCATTTAAATCCAGCTGACCTTCCATCAAGAGGCACACATATCAAAAACCTACTTAAAAACAAATGGTGGGAAGGCCCGGCATGGCTTCGACTAGAAGAAAATGATTGGCCGGAGACATGTTTCATTACTAATTCGGCGGATGTTAATGCGGAACGGAAATCCGTCAAAACCAACACAAAGGTGATGGTAGTCGGACATTCTTTTCTAAATCGACTCACTTATTTTTCAAAGTACACCAAGATTGTGTTAATGGTAGCATGGATGCGCAGATTAAGATACAAAGTCCACAGAAGACACACTGTAATTCTGAGTAAGGAATTTGAAGATGCAGAAAGGACTGTAGTACGACTTATTCAAGCAGCGTATCCTCACAAGCTATCAAACTTACAGACGTTCAAAGACGATGAGAACATTATCAGATTGTCAACAAAACTGAACTTAGGAACAGACAATTTTGATTTCATAGCCCCGATCGTACTACCCGGAAACGATGTTATCGTGCAGAGGCTGGTAGAAGAACGACACCGGCTACTACTTCATGCAGGTACTCAGACATTGATGGCCAATTTAAGAGAAACCTTCTGGATTATTGGTATAAGAAAATTGGTCAAGAAGGTCGTACGTGAATGTGGTAGGTGTCGACGCTACAAGGCTACACCTTGTCAAACACCTCTAACTGGTCTACCCAAAGATCGTTTAGAATCAGCTGATGCCTTTGAGGCTAGTGGAGTTGACTTAGCTGGCCCTTTGGTACTACGCAATGGCAGTAAATGCTGGATTGTACTATTTACATGTGCCACATATCGTGCGGTGCATTTAGAGCTGACGGAAACATTATCAACTAATGACTTCAACATGGCTCTGCGACGCTTCACAGCACGTCGCGGTAGAGTTCGTTGTTTGTTTAGCGATAATGGTACTAATTTTACTGGACTCAATAATGCATTTAGTCAACTAGACTGGACTGAGATCAAGAAAGTATCAGCAATACATAGAATTGAATGGAAGTTCATTCCGCCAGCGGCTCCCTGGTGGGGAGGGTTTTACGAAAGGCTGGTCGGGATGACAAAACAAATCCTAAGACGAGTTTTAGGTCGAGCCTCACTAACGCTCATGGAGTTACAAACAGTATTATGCGACTGTGAAGCTACAATAAATAGCCGACCGCTGACGTATATTACTGGAGGACAAGATGAACTAAGACCGCTTACCCCATCATTGTTTATCCAACCACGAGTACGAGTCGACGTTGCAGATCTTGATACAATAGACCGGAGGTCCTTAAACATTCGAGCAAAATATTGTCAAAAACTTCGTTTAGATTTGCGACAGCGTTTTCGATCAGAGTATTTGAGCATGTTGGTACAACAAAAATCTAAGAAAACATCTCAAAGCCTGTTACCTGGGGACGTGGTTTTGATACACACCGAAGATAAAAGGACCAACTGGCCGTTAGGAGTAATCCTAGAGACATATCCGGGAAGAGATGGAGTGTGTCGAGTAGCAAAAGTGCGGACAGCCATGGGTGAAAAGATACGCGCATTCCAAAAACTCTACCCATTGGAAGTTTCATCCAGCTCAAGCGACCTTATCGAAGGTAGGGTTGACATTACCGATGGTAGGGTTGACATGACCGATGGTAGGGTTGACATGACCGATGGTAGGGTTGACATGACCAATGACTTAGACGTAGCAATTGACGTACCACGAACTCGAACAACACGGTCAGGACGCACGGTACGTCCGCCCACACGTCTCAATATTTAAAAAGGTAGTAGACCTGCCGGTCCACTTGGGCCCGGGAGTGTCGTGAATACTCTTTGCTCTTTGTTTGTATCTATAGTTTTTATGAAACAAAAAGTAACTGACAAGTGATGTCAAAAATATATATGTAAAAATTGTTGAAAATTATTAAAAACGAAAATATAAATTATCTCTCTTAGTTTTGTTCCCAACAATGACCTAGTCACGGGGTCTCAGCATAAATCTCACTAGATGGCGCGATATGCACCGATCTGTTATTGAATGTGTGAAAATTAACATTTTCTGGCATTGAACATAAAAAAATTATGTTATTTTTTAAACAAATTTCCTAAGCACAAATTTATGGAATATTGGGCTCATAATTCACATTTCAAAGATTATTTGAACGGATCATTTAAAATTGATGCCAATAGATGGCGCGGTTTTAAATTTCTGAGGCATTCCACTCGATTGTTTAAATTTGCATTGTAACAAAAAAAATCTATAAGAAAAAATATTCACGAACCGAGTAAACCCTTTAACTTGCAAGTCGCTGCCAACACCATCTATCTATCGCCGTGGAACGGACCGAACGCGATTGATGGACAAAAAAGTTACATCGGCACGGTTTCTTTGTATGGGATGAGGCATCTGTATGCTAGTATCATATTATCTGTGACCTGGTTAAGGCTGCGGGAATCCGGTGTATGCAAGACGCACAGGACCGATCAGTGTGGCGACGCTTGCCGCAGGCCTATGTCTTTCGGCTGAAATGAAGGTGACTGAACTGCCGTTCAAGGCCATTCTTATTGATATTATGATCACACAATCATATCGACCCAGATTCTTCGGTACGTAACAATGGCTCCGTAATACCTGCAAGAGTGTTTACAAAACATTCTCAGTTCCACGTGGTACGATCAGCTGCACATCAGAAACAATTGAACTCCGAAATTCGACCTTATTATTCATCGTGGCGATAATTCCATTTAGAGTTTTGTGCTTCGAACAGAACTCAGCCTCGTCGACTCGACAGCCCTTTTTTTTACAGGGGGAAACCTTCAAAAGGCGCCTGGAATTTTAGGGAAAAGACCCGAGTGTGTGGGATTTTTACCTCACTAAACCTGCACGTAGGAGTGGTGTGAACCCCCTCTGTGCAACGCCTGTTAGGGCACATAGGGGAGACACACGGCAGCACGTGATCACTATGCCACCGTCTTTCCTGGAGTCACTTGGTGGGCGAACCGAGACCCCAATCTGACCGCCCATGACCCCGGAGTCCCGCCTGCACCATAGGCATATAAGTTTCGGCGTTTTAGGCATCAAGGCGGTTACCTCAACGACGCCTTCTTCGACTGGGAACGGCCCTCTCGCAATCCCGCTCGGCAGCCTCCTTCTGTACCATCACGGTCTCACAGAAGGAGGCCAATCTTCGACAGCCCTAGCGCTGACCTCACACAGGTCCTTCATGCTGCAGGTGTTTGCGCACAGAGAGCAGGACAACAGATGGGGCATCGTTTGCGGTGTGGTTCCACAGTCACATTGTGGCTGTTTGGAGTACTCCCATCTGACCAGGTTGTAACTACAGAGGCCCACTTGGCTTCGCAGCCGATTTAGGGATTTCCAGGTTGGCCATGGCAGTTCATGCCCCGCTGGGAGCTTTTCTGCAGGATCGATATAGTCTGTTGGTATACGGAAATATTTGAGGAGCCACAGTTTCCTGCGTGCCATATTGACCTGTAAAGACTGTATAGAAAAAGTTGGCCGAGGCATTGGAAATGTTTTCTTTCATTGGTAAGTAAATTTGTTTTTAAATTGTTTGTGAAAAAGTGGCACGCTTGGTTTTCATACAGATTTTAAGTTTAACGGTTTTAGCCGACTTAAGGAAGCTGTTCCATCTCTTTAGTCGCTTGATTACTCTTGATGTTGCAGGTGATTCAAAATCAAAATCAAAAAAAAATATTTCACATAGGCCTACATGGGCACTTATAAAACGTCGACAATGTGCACGGTTCGGGTTGGTCGATTCCTATGGAGAAGAACCGGCAAGAAACTCCATGGTTACTCTTTTAAAAAATTGTTTGGTTTTACAATATTTCCATGTTACAGCAGTACTTAGATGGGGGGACAACGCAGGCCCGATAATAAGTCGTAAGAAACTAAAACAAGAAGTGATTATATAATAAATAAACAAAAGATTAAAAAAAGTAAAACGAGATAAAATGTTAACAATCTAGAAATCTAGAAGGCCTACAATGTTCACACATTTACAAACCAATCGGTAAAATAATCTATACAAAGTATAACAAGACTAAATTTAACATGTGGAACAAATGTTGTTATCAGTGCTGTAACTATTCTTAGCAAAGGGCTATAAAGATGATTGAAAACCATTGTAAAAAGACTTATTAAATGAAGAAAAATTAGATTGAGAATAGTTAGAGACATCCACATATTATTAAAGATGTAGTGTGTGATTGTATTAAAGATGCAGAGAACACGTGCAAAAATGCTTGAATGGGAGGAAACGCAATATGTGTGTGTGTGTTTTAACGTAATATTTAGATTTTCTGCGCGTGCTACGGCTTTCCTTTCATAATAACCGTTTATTTTATATCATAACAACACGAACACGCTTGTATTCGAGTTCTCCAGGAGTGCACGTTCACTTATAGTACATCTAAATCGTCACTTATGTTTAACTACGGTAGATGACACCGAGTAAAATACCTGGATTAATAAATAAATAAATATACAGGGTGATAAAGTAACACACGAGTGACCTACCTACGCTCGCGTTTAAAAGAACTAGTAGGTAGTTTCCTAGGCTAGGCTATCTACTTACTTATGTACTTAGCTACTTAAGTATATTATTGAATCAGACGAAATATCATTATGAAATGATTACCTATGAGAGTTATAAATGGTAGGTACCTACCTAGTAAGATTTAAAAGAAGTTTAATAAAAAATATAATAGGTATTTACCTCAAATTAGAGAAAAGAATCTGAGATATTTACAATCACAAAACTAGAAAGAAACTCAAGTAGGTAGAGGCGGGCGGCCGTAACGCGTGTTTACGTGACGCGCGCTTGTAGGCACTTTCAAGGATAGGGCCGAGTCACAATACTGTTAGAAATCTTTATCGTGGTTTAACTTTCATTTAATAGAGGGCGTGCCTTTAACCGGGCACAACTGTGAACAGTGATGACACAGTGATAAAGGCCGACAGAAACACACTTACATGTCGTGGCACAGAATCCACCAATCAAACGACTCTGTTCCAGCCTACGTCATAACACAACGAGTTTTTTAGCCAATCAACTGCGATAGAAGGAACCACGCCACGTCACGACACGTAAGTGTGTTTCTGTTTTTACGTGTCGTAGATAGTGCCCTCGTACGTTTGGTGAAGACAAACATCGAGAGGAAACCGACATGTCCGCTTTTTTTTTGGGCTGTTAAATCATCCAATGACTTTTCCCGCTCTGGGTGAAGCGGGATCCTCGGACCGCTCGGGTGTCAGACGTTTACTGACTAAAACACACCCGTATGCCTTCAGTTGCTTGACCCAGGGCCGCGGTAAATCTCGTTCAAATGAATAGGTTACTTCTTGGCAAGCGCGTTACACCGTCGACCACATCATCGCTTACCATCAGGCGAGATAGTGGTCAAGCGCGAGCCTATCTATAATAATAAAAAAAAAAAATCCGCTACCCAAAAACAAACATTAACTAAACAAATTCGAAGATATGTGATATCCACCAATATGTACTGGGCCCGCGTGTTAGGTTACGGCCCATTCTCTCACATAGAAGAGGCCTGTGTTGGCCAGCAGTGGGAACATTAAAAAGCTATTAAGAAACTCCAGATCGAAAAACCCAATAACTCTTTACTCGACCTGGGATTTGAACCCAGGACCCATTAGCCACCACTAGACCAACGAGACAGTTTTTATACATACATACATAAACTCACGCCTTTTTCCCATGGGGGTAGGCAGAAACTACAGAACGCCACCTGCTACGATCCTTACATACTTCTTTTGCTTCACACACATTCATACATCTAGTCATACACACACGCCGGTTATGGGTACTGCGCACTTGGCCTTTCTGAAGAACATCACCTATAAGGTCTATGTATGTCTTTCTAGGGCGTCCCCTCCCGGCGTTTCCATTCACGTCTGCCTTGTAAATACCTTTCGTAAGTCGACTTTCATTCATCCTCTCAACATGGCCAAACCATCTTAACATACCCTTTTCAATTTTAGTCACTACATCTCCTTTTAAACCACAACGTTGTCTTATTACCTCATTCCTCAATCTATATTCCAATCCAAACTAACTTTATCAACGCGAAAGTAACTCTGTCTTTCTGTCTGTCTTTTACTTTTTCACGCTTAAACTGATGAACTATTTTGACGTATTTTTTGTTTCTAAAGTCTCCGCCAGATAACAATAAAACAAAAGTCATTGACCCGAAAGTATAATTACGTAACTTGAAAACATGTTTTTTTTTGTTTATGGAGATATTTTGATAATTTTGGTCTCAAATGAAAGGTATAGGCGCAGAACCATTTTATCCTTTTGAATCATGTAAATCGGTCCACACGTTTATGAGATATTAACTCATTACTGAATGCCAAGTGAAAGGGTCACGGACGCCCCTTACCGCGATACGTTTGTTTTGATCGTGTTAGCGACACTGCCTTTACATTGTTTTCGTATCGTTTTGAAATATTGGAATACATTGGTAGGTGTTAACGATTTTTAGGTTTTTGTTATCTGGCGGTGACTATAGAGATAGATTACTTAGACCTTAGACATGGCACGGGGTCTCATTGCTAAGAGAGAATATTTGGTTCAAATAAATCTCACTAGATGGCGCGACATGTACACAAAAAACAATAAAATGTGTGTAAAATTATCATTTTCTGGAATTGAACATAAAAATTGTATGTTCTTGTTTAATCAACTCTCCTAAGTACAAAATTATGGCATATTGGGCTCTTAATTCACATTTCAAAGATTATTTGAACGGATCATTTAAAATTGTTTCCAGTAGATGGCGCATTTTTAAATTACTGAGGCGTTCCACTCGATTGTTAAAATTTGCATTGTAACGCTTTTAGTTGCAAAAAAAACTGTAAAAACGTGCAAAAAAATACTATAAAACGAACCTTCATTGTATTTAAAGAAAAAAATATTCACGAACCTAGTAAACCCTTTTACTTGCAAGCCGCTGCTAACACCATCTATTGCCGTGAAACGGGATCAAACGCGATTGATGTCCTTACAAAAATAAGAAGATTAAGCAGATGAAAAACGCTAGTTACGTCGGCACGGTTTCTTTGTATGGGATGAGGCATGTGTATGCTAGTATTATATTATCTGTGGACATGGGATATCTTACGACTATAACACTGCTGCTGAAACTAGTATCTATACTAATATTATAAAGCTGAAGAGTTTGTTTGTTTGAGCGCGCTAATCTCGGTAACTACTCGTTGGAATTGAAAAATGCTTTTTAAGCTGGATAGTCCATTAATCGAGGAAGGTTATAGGCTATATAACATCACGCTACGACCAATAGGAGCGGAGCATAAATTATTTATTTTGCAAAAACTGGCAATATTATTCGTTTTTGTGAGCTTCCTTTGCGTAAGCGGTTAAAGTTACGCAACATTCATGTATGTAGGAGGGTAGGGTAGGTAGTCAGATAACGGGAGCAAAGCCGCGTGGGAGAGCTAGTATATAATAAAATTCCATTATGAAACCATTATATCCAGTAAATTCAGGTCATTAAAATTAGCCCGTTATCAAAGACTTATTAAAAATTCGCGCTTATCAGTCTCTTAATTGAAAATGAAATAGGTAAGTACAATTTTTAATTACTAATCAGGATTAAGCGGTACATTTCTATTACTTTTAATTTCGGTATATTTCTTTTTTAATTTTTTAGGGTTCCGTACCCAAATGTTTGTAAACGCACCCACGATACAGGAAGAAAATTCTAGTGTGCGGCAAAGTTTTAAAAAAAACTGGGCAAATGCGAGTCGGACTCGTGCACGAAGGGTTCCGTACCATTATCACAAAAGACGGCAAAAAATCACGGTTTTGGTATGGGAGCCCCACTTAAATATTAACTTTATTCTGTTTTTAGTATTTGTTGTTGTAGCGGCAACAGAAATACATATCTGTGAAAATTTCAACTGTCTAGCTATCACGGTTCATGAGATACAGCCTGGTGACAGATGGACAGACAGACAGACAGACGGATCGTGGAGTCTTAGTAATAGGGTTCCGTTTTTACCCTTCGGGTATGAAACCCTAAAAAAGATGAAGACTAACTTAATAATACTAGGCTTTCTATACAATTACAAGGAAATTATTAGTAGGTATTATCAAAAAAATATTACTAAAATATTTTAAATCATTTTTTCCTGTTATTAACTTTGTTCGTTCATATTTCTAGGATAATCGTATATTTTTTATTTATCCTTAAATTATTAAAAAAATATTATTCAAATATTTGAAATTAAACTTTGCTGTAATTAACTTCGTTCATTCATATTTTAAGGATAATTGTATATTTTTTATTGGGGAATTTTTAACTGCACCTCAATTTAGAAATTTAAGCAAACAAAATATCTCCACTAATAACCTACTGCAAAACAATATTACTCACCGTAAAACAAAAATACTGATTTGCACACAAATTATTCAATTAAATATAAAATAAATGTGAATTAGTCCAAGAGCGAGCGAAGCGAGCTCGGGAGCTTAGGGCACCCCGACACGGATAGGTTAGGTTCGAAGGAGATGACGGGAGCTGAAGTGAGCGAGCAAAGCGAGCGAACTCAGCTCCCGTCATCTCCTTCATGTTAGGTTACTTTAGACCCTGCAGACAGAAATAGGAGCCCTGCGCAGCGGGACTCCGTCGACTTTGTTTCGTTTCCCCCCCTCCCTTAAAACTTAAATATTTTGTTGCACTCGAAGAATTATTAGATTTACTTTTAGTTAACAGATAGTTATTCAGTAAAACAGTTAAGCTTTAAAGATCTAGCAGTATAGTATAATTCATTTATTTGATGAGCAAATTTAGTGTGCAATTCAGTATTTTTGGTAGTAATTTCGAATATTTTGATTGAAAAAAGGGGAATTACAGTTAAAGTATTAAATACCACCCTTTTTTATTTACATTATATTATGAAAAAAAATATTATTATAATTAACTAGACAAAGAAATTTTAATTGTGGTAGGTAATTGGACCGCAGCCGCAAATTAAAAGAAAGTCCATACTAATATTATTAATGCTGTTTGTTTAGTACCTTTTTAAAACTAAACAGCTGAACTGATTTAGATGAAATTTTGTTTAGAGACAATTTGAGGACAAGGATAGTTTTTATCCCGGTAGTGGTCTCTTGGGATGATAAAAATAAATTAGGTTAAGACCAAGAAAATATCTATTGTTATGGCTATGTAACTTTTCAATAGATATTAGTTTCATTAATAGAACTTTTTTTAATTCAAGTAATAGTAATAGGTAAGGTAATAATTTAAAAGATGATGATATTTCATATAATTACTAGCTGACCCGGCAAACTTTGTTTTGCCATAAAAACACCATAACATTCATCTACCCTACCTACCCTACCCTACGCCACCTACCCTATCCTACCATACCTACCTACCCTACCCTACCTATTAAAAATTAGATAGTAGCCGATTCTCAGACCTACTGAATATGCATTTAAAATTTCATAAAAATCGGTCAAGCCGTTTTGGAGGAGTATTGTAACTAACATTGTGACACGAGAATTTTATGTATAAGAGATTTAATATTTATGATTATGAAAAGATAATGCAAAAATATTATTTTCAGAAATCAACTGTGTAATTTAAATGGTTCTAATTCAGCTCACAAGATTTGTCCTATACAAACCCAGTAAAAAAACATTGCAACTATTTCAAGATACATTAAAAGCTTTAAAAAAATAATCTTATCAGAATCCTTGATAAACAAAAAGTTTTCAAGTCACACTTCAAATAGTTTTAGCCAAAGAGCTTTTAAGGATATTTTAATCTTGAATAAATTATTTGTTTCAAGGTAAAAGTACTAAAATTAAAATTCAAAATAAGATGCATAGTAGTTTAACACTTAATAACACACTGCAGACGAAAAAATATGACGATTTAAATAACATTTTTTACGCAACTTTAGTTATTCGTCTTCTAAATATATTCAAAACAAATTTATCACCACACGCGACGGAGAAAACCGGTTGAAGCTCAAAAATCATTAAATTAATTTATTTGCCTGAGTGTGGCCTACTTATTCTAGTAATATTGTGCTTAAAATAAGTTTACTTACCAAATAAACAACACTGTCATGCTTTCTCTCCACTTAACTCGGAATCAACTATAATATTACGTAAAAATAATAGAATCATAAAGTTCAACAGTTTTATATATAAATGCACTAGTTTCACGCACAGCACTGCGTTTTTACACGCGATTAATGTCTCAAAACAGTTATGCGACACTATTACAACTGTTTACAACTGTATTTGGTAATTCTGCCGATTATTTATTGATTGGTTTCTAGTCAATGAAAAAATCTGTTTTATTCTCCTAATTTGTATGTTTTCTTTGTAATGTGAGTATCGTGTTGTGTTTATTGTTTTATTGGCGTCTATTTTAGGCCGTGCAGTCAGTCACATGATGCTAATTGAGTGAATAAACAGTTTTAAATTGAATAAAAAGTCAATGCAGACCACTACGAAGCAAGTGGCAAAATATGTAGGTATTTTTCGACCTACTTTCGTTGGTAGAAAAATTGACAGTTATAGTGTAGTGTTGCCACTGATTTACAAATAGGTTAGGTAGGTTTTCAAACGTGAAAATATCTGGAGAAGTGGAAACATTTTATATCCCCGATATAATCTAAGTTATATCCCCGTCCCCGGTATGACGAACCATAAGAAGCGGGGCACCTACCTTTTCTCAAAGCGTTTCGTCATATTTTCGATTTATAAGATTATATTAGACAGCAGACAACTTTATCATGTCCTGCAAATGGACATGATAAAGTTAGCGGACTTATCAAACACACAGAGTTTTATTTGTCTAGCTTTTACTATAATAGATTTATCAACACCTAAAATACGTAAATTTTGTCCCTCACTCACTGATGATCATCAAACCTATGTGCGATGAAACGAGTACTTCCGGAAGCAGCAGGCTATTATTTGCCCCAATTATTGAAACAATAAAAAATTAAGAAATCTGTTACTTGCCTTCTCCAACCTCTCCTAGGTGTAGGACTGTCGATAGACCCATTTTTAGGGTTCCGTACCAAAATGATAAAAGGAACCCATAAGGTGCGACTCAGTCTGTCTGTCCGTCTGTTAAAACTGGATATTTATTTATTTATTTATTTATTATATGCTTTATTGTACACCATAAAATACATTAACAAAAAGAAACTTAAGTCTAATACATATACAATGGGCGGCCTTATCGCATGATGCGATCTCTTCCAGGCAACCACAACCACACCACTGGATATCACAAGAACTACTAATGCTATCAACTTGAAATTTGTAATAGTTTTAGACGACGTTTGCAACTATTTTGCAAATAAGAAAGATTTATTTTTCTCAAAAAAAAAATCTTCTTAGTTGAGATCGCTTATTTTTCGACATTTGAGGAAAAATTAAATTCGTTCCCCTCCCTTATCTCTGAAGATTGCATAGAGTAAAATCTGAAATTATTCTATGTGATAGAAGTTTTTATAAAGATAACAGGAAAAATAAAACGATGTCTCCAAATAGCACACTTTTTCAGAAATCATCAACAAAAATTACATTAGTTCCACTATCGGTTATGAGATGGCACTGACCTAAAACTTCAATATTCGACACCGCAGTGTTATAATTCTCTGACGAATAATGGCCTCATCGATGAAAATTTAAAAACATTTTACGTACGTATAGTAAGAGTTACGCATCCAAAATATTTATATTTGATGGTACGGAACCCTCGGTGCGGAAGTCCGACTCGCTCTTTACCGGTTTTTTTTCTAAGGTAATTACTAGGAAAGCTAACATTTTGTATGCAGGCTGGGATTTTCACACAAATAACGATAAAAATGAGAAATACCTATATATTACATGTCCTGTTCACCCTCCAAGCCAATATAAAGATGCAGGTTTGGGGCTATTTTAAGGACGTTGTTTAGTCCTGAACTGTTGCGTTTGCAATACTGGTGAAAAGAGGCAACGATAGAGAGTGGACCGTGAAAATAATAAATTACCTAAAGCTCAAGAAATTTAGGCATAAAACCTGGGCAACTTACAAAAAGAGAAAACCGGCCAAGTGCGAGTCGGACTCGCGCACGAAGGGTTCCGTACCATTTTCGTAAAAAACGGCAATAAAATCACGTTTGTTGTATGGGAGCCACCTTAAATATTTATTTTATTTTGTTTTTAGTATTTGTTGTTGTAGCGGCAACAGATATACATCACCTGTGAAAATTTCATCTGTCTAGCTATCACGGTTCATGAGATACAGCCTGGTGACAGACAGACAGACAGACAGACAGACAGACGGACCTCGGAGTCTCAGTAATAGGGTTCCGTTTTAACCCTTTGGGTACGGAACCCTAAAAAGTAATGAAATCTCATAAAACATCCTCCATATAAATTTGTTGCCAAGACAAGTTTATGAACTTGTCTTGGCGATTTCATTGTTAAAAAAATATGAGATCTCAGATGGAGTGGAGTCAAACCTCATGACTCTGTATGATAAGAATCTGTTAACATTGACTTGTCGAAAAGCTATGATACGGTATGAGAAAACAAGTGTGGCCTTATTTTAATAGTAGAAAAGGAGTTAAATGAGAGTCCTTCTTTCTACTGCATTTTTCAAATAATCCTGCCTAATTTCTTCTAGAGTATATCAAATCTTACCATAAGTTGAAAGACAGTAATTATGTGGCAATACAAAATTCGAAATGTCATTAGTTCATTACCGTTCCTCACTACGCAGAATTTGTATCAGAAAATTCGCAAGTGTATTCTTATTAATGTCTAAATTGTCACATAGATATTTGTAGATAGACTTGCAAAAGAACATAATTTAACAGACTATAAAAAAATATCGTTATCGATAAACTATTTACTTGTTGCACATCAATTCAGGAGAAATAAATCAATTCCTAAAAATCTGAGCTCTTGATTAGTTGGTTGGACTACCCTGTAATAGTAATCTTTGGGTTGGACCTATGTTGGACCTCGACCTTTCAGATGTTTCTGAACGTCAGTCAGTGACATTTACCATTTACGAAAAAAAAAGTAAACCCACTTCAATTTATCAATTTCAGTCCACCACTCATGATTTCCTGTGTGTTATTTCAATTAACAAGTCGAAAATTAGTGTTTGCAACAAGTTAATCAACGCATGATATAATCGTTTGTTCGAAATGGCGACGCCGGCGGACGTTAGAGCGCTATTCGAGGCGAGATTGAAAGAAACTAATCCACCTCCGGATTTTCACCAATTAGACTTGGATCGGGCGAAAGATGAAAAATACTTGAAGAGGGTGCTTACTCACGTCGACAAAGACGCTAAAGCTGCCGCAGACATGCTGTGGGACATCCTAACATGGCGGAAATCTGTAGGCGCGAGTGATATTAACGAAAGTAACATCCGATTAGATTATGTTCAAGAGGGGGTATTTTTTCCAAGAGGCCGAGATATCGATGGAAGTCTTTTACTCATCTTCAAGGCGAAAATGCACGTTAAAGGGCAAAGGGACTACGATGAGCTGAAGAAAATTATGATCTACTGGTTTGACAGAGTAGAACGTGAGGAAGGGGGTAAGAAAATTACTATGTTCTTTGATATGGATGGCAGTGGTATGGGCAACATGGATATGGAGCTAGTCAAATACTTGATTACGTTATTCAAAGCCTACTATCCGTTGTTCCTTAACTATATTGTGATCTATCAGATGCCCTGGGTACTATCTGCTGCTTTTAGAGTTGTCAAAACTTTATTACCAGCAAAAGCAGTTGAGAAAATGAGATTTGTTACGAAGGACACTTTGAAGGATGTTGTAGCGCCTGAACAAGCTTTAGCAGTTTGGGGCGGAAAGGATAACTATATATTTGAGTTTGTTCCTGAAAATAAGTCAGAGCATACTCCGAAGAAGGTCACGTTTGCGGAGCAAGGAGATAGTCAACATTCACCAGGTGAGATGCTACGTCTCGTACCAAACGATACAATCCTTTTCAAAACCGATGGTGATGAAATTTCTGGTCAGTTCACAATTACAAACATGGATGAAAGTGCTGTTTCCTTCAAGATCAGGACTACTGCACCTGAGAAATTTCGTGTACGTCCCAGCTCAGGTACCCTAGCCAGCGGAGCGTCTCAAACGGTCCTGATCGTAGTCCAACCAGGCATTCAGCTTCGCACGGTAACCAAAGACAGATTCCTTGTCATGTCAATTCAGATACCTAAAACTGATTTAACACCAAAGGAGCTCACCGATATCTGGCAAGCATCAACGGGCAGCAAGACTGACGAGTACCGTCTGAAATGCCAATTCCCTGAAAAGGATATATCTAGGAATGGTTCCGTTATTGATGGTAAGGCTTTAGATAAACCTGATTCAGTCACTTCAGCAATAAGCAATTTGGAAAATAACTATGCGTTGTTGCATCGTGATATGAGGCAGTTGAAGATGCTGCAATTTGTTACTTTAACGATGACTGTGCTCGTTGCAGTTCTTGGTTATCTTTTGTATGAGAATGTGAGTGAGGACTCGAACTACTGTGAACGCTTGTAGCCGTCAGCGATAGTGGTGTTTAACGCCACTGTCAAAATCGACTATTTAATGGCGATTTTTGTGTTTTTATTGGTTGTTAACGTCATTCTTTATATTTTGTATAGTAAGTTGATGTGTAAGTTGAACTTATTGTGTCGTAGACATAGATTTAAACAGTAAAGATACGGCCGTACGTGCGTTTGCTTATACGCGTCTGCCATGCAAGTAACACAGCGTTTTTAATGTCTTGCGCACACAACTGCGCTCCCGAAGATTGCTGAATGCTCGGCAAGTTCGCTACCTATGTGTGGTGACAACAGAAAAACGCTCGGTCTTGACATTACTTTATAAGACAATGGTGTTAAGTAGGTTTCTAGTTAAGGACGGTAGTTGGGGAAAAATTGGGGTGAGTTATGCTAGACAGGTCAAAAATGGTTATAAAATTAAAAGTACATTTTAATACAAGTGGTGTAAGTTTGTTATTGCTCTCTCGGCTCCATAACTATCTCGAGGCTGCGAGCGGGCCAATCGCGCAATGCGCATCAAACGACGTTTTCCAACACACTTGCGAAGAAGCATTTTTTTTTTTCTATCTATCTATCGTTTCATCGGGCAGCGTCTTCATAGGCAAGAAAAAAATACATCAAAGTAATTTTCATTGGATAAGAATTCAATATGGTTTGCCGACTCGGTATAGTTCACCTATAGCACGTTAAATTGCCGATTTGAACGCAAAAAAAACGTGTTTGGAATTAGTATTTGTATGTTTTATTTTAACGTGTATGTACAGTTCATGAATTTAGGTGCATTTCTAAGTCTTTGGTTATAGGTACATGTATTTATTCTACACGTAATGCATTTATTAAAAAAGGGTCCCTGGAAGAAAATATTTTCTAAAACATAAAAAACATTCCTTGGCGTTGAAAAATTTTAATAGACAATGCAGTTTTTTATAAAGTAGTGTGTTGAGTCATTTGTACTTTGGAATCTAGATAATATTTTTAGGAGTAGTAGGCTGGCTTCATACCGTATCTTCTAAGATAAAAAATGTTTGTCACTCTTTCTCGCCGTAACGGCTGAACGAATTTGAATGGAACTTGGCACACAATTAAACCATAGCCTGGATTAAGATAAAGGCTACTTTTTATCCCGGGAGTATGCTCCCTTGGGTTAATTCTCACAGAGGCGATGCCACTGGCAGAACCTAGTTTTTTTTTTTTGTTGACGACGATGTTCGCCATCTTTTTCGTCACGAAAACAAAGGCACATGAAAAATATATAATTCATAGTCTTTTGTGTTCGATTGGCCCCATATAGTAGTAGGCTCATAATATCCAATTTGTTCGTCGCTGTCGACTGTCTGTTCAGTGTTCACACGTCATTTGGTTCGGAGTTTTATTTTATTGCTTGCAGCCCGTCGTCATGGTACTGTGGTGGGTCTCCCACTCAATAATTCGATAAATTGCCTGTTCGGGTGTGGTATGGCTAGACTGTGGGATTAAATCGATCATCAATTAATTGGTTAGGGCCTAGTGAGTTCATCTGCAGTTTTTGGAAGATTCGTACCAATCTGCCATTGTCCAACTGTCGGTGTCGGCTTCCAATCCAACCGGATGGAACTGAATTACCATTATTTTATATGGAAGTTTGTTTTTCCACATGATGCGCCCTTGACCTCAATCTCGCCTTATGGTTGACGGTGAGGTCTACGAAAGAGCGATCTCCGAAGATGCCTGTTCACTCTTCTGAAAGCTGATCAATAAAGGTGTTGTAAAATTGCTTTCACTGGTTATGGTACTGGACATGTTCCTCCATGATTTCCAACTGTTTCGGCTTGTGTAGACCATTGGCTATATATTTTGACTAGTTTGATACAGATTTTCAAGTGTTCTAAAATTCTAACAAACCAAGATTCACTTTGTATGTCTACTTTTACACCTACAACGTGTGCCCAGTTTGTTCCCGACTATGTTGGTGTCGCTTCCAATCTAACTGCATTCGTTCTGCATTCAACCTACATTGGTTATAAATAGTTTTTTCACGACTAGTGCGTACGACGCGTAATATTTACTTGGGCGTTTGATCTTAGCAAAGCTAAGCGTTTTATAGATTTTCGCTTTCCACTCCGTAGCGGACAGCAAATATTTACTCAAGCCTCCAACGTCAGTCGCTTGGTCAGTATTGACGTCATATACTTCCGAGGTCAGGTTCTTGTTTTTAGATATTAATTTGAAGAATCAATAGGATTATTAGGTAACTACTGTTGTTTATTCCATTGTAGAAACAGGTTTATTTGATCGTGCAACACATCGTCACTGCACGTGCATTGTAGACTGCCGCTGAAGTTTGGCAACTATTCGGACTATGTCGGATTGTCAAAATTTCAACCAAAGACTCCTGTATATTATGTGCCCTGTCCACTGCCGCTGAAGTTTGGCAATTATTCGGACTATGTCGGATGTATTGGTTCCCTTGTAGTTCTGATGGTATACCTATGTAAATTCTTCCCACGCAAGCAAATGAGTGCGACGCAGGTCGTTTAATTTCTTTATTTATGTGTAGGTAGGTAGGTATTTTTGACTAATATCGTACACATGCAGGTATGATTTCACAAATGACTCACAAACACACTCACTAACTAGGTACTTTAGATGTGTTATATTAAAACTCAATATTAAGAAGAGATAAAATTATTTCTAAATGGTCCTCTGGAATTCAATGAGGGCTTCCGTTTTTGTGCTCACCTGTTGGCGCCACTGGTTAGTAAGGTTGGAATTAAAATCATTTCTAATGGCGGAGAAGTGCAATGAAATATAAAATCGAGTATTCTGCAGTTTCGCGCAGCCCCTTTTTACGAAAAACACTAACACAAACAAAATCACAACAACAAAAAGTAGTAAATAAACTCGCGCCAAAAGCCAATTATCTATTAAATTTGACATTTTGAAGACCTTTCATCAGCGCCCTTAATGGCAAATTCAAACGCGGTAGCCCTCATTATGAAAATTCTTTTAAAAACCTTCAACTGTCAATAAGCAGACACAATAGAAATTACCATTGTTTTAATCCGATTCGGATGAATGGACAGATGACCGGACCAGTCTGTGTGAAAATTAGTAGTTGTAATTTAGGTGCCAAGCACTAGGTTGTGGCTCTGTCTGGCTTTCAAGCAAAAGTAGTCTTAATGTACTGTGCAATTACAGAAGAAAAATAATAATTAAAAAATGTGTTTAAAAATATAAATATTTAGATATTTTGGCATTCATTGTCAAATACGGAATTTATAACAACGGTATTTGTCTATCTATAATAATTATAAACGGTATTATTTAATGAAAACATGAGAACAACAATTTTTTTTTTAGTTATGTGCTCATTATTTCTATGAACAAATATTATGGTCATTTAAAAGTGGAATTGGGGTTTTGGAGAATAATCCTGAACTTTTTTAGATATAATAGTAATAATGCGTAAAAATGAATAATTTCCAAGGTAATTAGGGTGAAAGCACATTATATTTAACAATGTATGGTAATAATTCCAGCTTCTATTAATATAAATAAAAAATGTTAAATTATAAATGACTGGTATAATAAATAATAAGCATGTTTATTTATAAGGCCTATTTGCTACTGTCTAGCGACTTGTGATATTGTCAATGAAAAATAAATTGGTGTATTAATTTCAGCATTTCATTCTTGTAGGAAAAGGTTACACAGAAAAATTCCAGAATAAAAATTGTAGGTACATTTGTCGGGTGTCAATTTGTAAATTTCTTAAGTATGTGTCAGCTTTTATAATAAAACAGAGACTAGGCATAAGAAATGATATTCATAACTAGTCAGATTTGTTTCAACTTGTCGTTAAAAAGACATTGATTATATTTTTTCCTAAGTCTTTAAAAATATTTCTGTTACACAATGAAAGTATGTATTTCTAAATCATGTTCTTATCAAAGTTAAAATAGCCTAAATCTATCATTGATAAGCTGATTATTACGCAATTGTTTCATTTGTTTATCTTTGAGACCAGTTGTTTTTAATCCAGAGAGCCTGTAGTAAGATAATGTTTGATTTGTTTGTTCCTAACATCTCCAAATACGTTTAGTCTTGCTTGACGTTTCTGATGGGAATATGGCGCGAAAACTTTTAAACGTCAAATTAACGAAAACAGAAAAGTAAACCACATGAAATGTCATATAAAGTTTTTTATTCCAATGAGTAAGAGCTCTACATTTAATTTAATCTTGAATATTTACACAATAACACACAAAAATGCTGTGTGTCCAAACGATGTAACGAATGTTTTTCATTGGGTGTCATTGTTACCGATTCCCACACATTTTGTAAAAACAAAGTATTTTGACACCAGTTCCCAGACGATTTTAATTATTTGGAGACTAACCTAGTTGTGAAAACAGATTATCTTGAAAATGGACTTATCCAATTCTGTCCTCCATTGTGAGTGCATTATTATTGTCTATGGTTGTATTAAAATAAAACTATTCCATTCCAAAGTAACTGGCCATAACTTAACCCAAAAATTGTTTAGGTATTCTTAGTTTTTTGCTGAGGAAAACATGTTTTTTTTAATTATTATCTATTTGAGTTGTGACTTGTGATCAATGCTAGGCTTAAATTTGAAATGGCTTTAAATTTATATTTGGGGTAGGTACCTATATAACATACTAAACTGTGCATTTGTTTTTTTATTATTTTTGTTAGCATGAATTGTCCCGAGTGGGGGACTAATCTATTGTAAAATAAAAATAAATGGTGTACGATTCCTTGAAATATGCTAACTATTATTTTTTTAGAATTTATTTATTAATGATTATTACCTGTATATAGTATTAGAAACTGCGAAAATGTTACAGGGTGAGGACCTATCATCTGTGTTACTGGGTACATATGAAATTATATTTGTAAAAATAAAAAAATAATCAGTTTTATTAACATGGATCTAAGTCCTCTGCCCTACATAATAATTATCATGCACAATTTAATATATTATTAGTTTGTAAGGGTGTAATTATAATTAAAGTATGATAAAAATATTCTAATTAGTTTTTTTTATGAATTTACCTACCTATATTAGCAAAATCAAAACTTCCTTCAAGCCTTGGTCAAGGGCCCTTATTTACCCAGTAGCACAGATAATATAATACTAGCATACAGATGCCTCATCCCATACAAAAAAACCGTGCCGACGTAACTAGCGTTTTTCATCTGATTAATCTTGTTATTTTTGTAAGTACATCAATCGCGTTCGATTCCGTTTCACCGCAATAGATGGTGTTAGCAACGACTTGTAAGTAAAAGGGTTTACTAGGTTCGTGAATATTTTTTTCTTTAAATACAGTGAAGGTTCGTTTTATAGTATTTTTTTTTGCACGTTTTTACATATTTTTTTGCACCAAAATGTGTTACAATGCAAATTTTAACAATCGAGTGGAATGCCTCAGAAATTTAAAAATGCGCCATCTACTGGCATCAATTTTAAATGATCCGTTCAAATAGTCTTTGAAATGTGAATTAAGAGCCCAATATTTCATAATTTTGTACTTAGGATAGTTGATTAAACAAGAACATACAATGTGTATGTTCAATTTCCAGAAAATATTAATTTAACACACGATTATATTGAATTGTGTGTACATGTCGCGCCATCTAGTGAGATTTTTTTGAACCAAATATTCTTTCTTAGCAATGAGACCCCGTGCCAGTAGTTAGTGAGTTATGGAGGTTTGATAGGCAGTTGCTCCATGTATAAGAAAGTGCCTGAAAAATAGATTCCTAGTTGCCAGAGTTGACACTTAAAAAAGCAAGGTAAATATATTGTAAAAAAAAAACGGTCAAGTGCGAGCCGGATTCGCGCACCGAGGTTCCCGTACAAACTCGGGGTAATTGTGTTGGTGAATGTAGCTGACATTCACCAACACAATTACCCCGAGTTTCCCACCTTTAAATTATCGCAGAATTAATGTGACAAATTGTCAAGCACACGTTATTGGCTGTTGAAAATTCATTCAACAGTAACTAGGTCAACCGGGAACTACCATAAATAGGTTTTCGACCCAAAACCTATAGGGTACTTCCGGTTGACCTAAAATTGTAAATTTTGCTTAAAAGCAAGGTCTTACAGAACATTCCGAAAAATAAAAAAAGTTGAAAATTAAGGTAAATTTTGGTACTCAAGTTTTCGCAAAAATATAAATTTGCCCATATCTTTTTAACGTGTTGACTCAGGACCTTGATTTTCATACATCTAATAGGGGCTATAGACCTTAGTATCTGTTATACACTTCATTGTTAGGCCCATGGGTCCACCCCACAGAGGACTTTTTCTATGTCCACCAGTTTCTGTGAAAATCGGTGGTGACGCACGGACAAGAGAGAGATCTTATAAGGGTTCATTTTTATAGCTTTGAGGTACAGAACCCTAAAAATACTGGTATTTTCCTTGATCCAGTTAGACTGGATGTCAACCTTAACACAGGCAAAGGTTACGCAGATAATGTTTTTTTTTTTGTTTATAATTTTAAAAAAAACTGGCCCACTAAGAATTTCTCCTGTTTTGTGAGTAAGTCGCCGAAATAGCCAGACCCGTAATTATCAAAAACTCAGTAATGGACTGCCCTTCATTCAATTAACAATTTGACCAATAAAACAAACAAGCCCAGTGTCAAATATAATTTTATTTTTCTAAATTATTTCTTAGTAAAGACAACGGAAGACACTACACTGCCTACTTTCCCGCCAAATCTGAATTGTGGTGTTGGTAACACTCGTTTTAGCTTCATTTTTTCTGAGAAATGTTTTATTAATTCTTCTTCGGTCCAGTTGCAAGATGTTATTATGAATAGACCTGGAAAATAGAAATAATATAGGTTATATACAAATAGAGACATTGATGAGGGAGCAATGTGAATTCTGTTATTTTTGTTTTCATCCATAATTCTGTTGTCATTTTTCTTAACTTAAATGGACAAAAGCACAGATAATATAATACTAGCATACAGATGCCTCATCCCATACAAAGAAACCGTGCCGACGTAACTAGCTTTTTTGTCTGATTAAACTGATTATTTTTGTACATCGTTCGCGTTCGGTTCCGTTCCATAGCGATAGATAGATGGTGTTAGCAGCGACTTGCAAGTAAAAGGGTTTACTCGGTGCATGAATATATTTTTCTTTAAATACAGTAAAGATTTGTTTAATAGTATATTTCTTTCCAAAATGTGTTACAATACTTTTTTTTTTTAATCGAGTGGAATGCCTCAGACATTTAAAACCGCGCCATCTATTGGCATCAATTTTAAATGATCCGTTCAAATAATCTTTGAAATGTGAATCAAGAGCCCAATATATCATAATTTTGTGCTTATAAGAGTTGATTAAACAAGACCATACATACATTTTTATGTTCAATTCAAGAAAATGTTAATTTTACACACAATTCAGTAACAACTCGGTCCATGTTGCGCCATCTAGTGAGATTTATTTGAACCAAATTTTCGTTCTTAGCGCTGGGACCCCGTGGATATAGGGACACGGTATCGAATAGAAAGTATTGATACTGTACTCATAAGTAGCAACGAAAAAAAAAACGTACTCATAAAAGTATCGATACATCAAGGTATCGAGTACTTTTCATAGGGTCCCTTGTGCGCATAGAGCATAGGTCAATATCAGTCAGTAAATAACTTCACTAGGGCAGGATATGAAAAAAAATGGTATTGGCACAAAAAATTAGTATAATAATAGAAAAAGACATCTGTAACTTCAAAAATTAAAAAAAAATAGAAACAAAATTATATTATTTAGTACCTTAGGCGAAAGGAATACTACAAAAATTAATGACAACGGTGAACGAGTGAGTGATTGATTAGTGTAGTAAATGTACGAAGGAAAGATTAGGAATTTAACTGTGGACGGAAGGAACGATTTCGAGCAAAGATCGATGTGATGTTCTAGAAGGTTTAAAACGAGTAAACTAGATGGCGTTGCCATAACCATAAGCCGAAAGGTCGCAAGTTTTAAACAGGTAAACTTAATTTCTAATACGATACAATACCTGCCAAATAGTACTCATTGAGTAAAAGTATCAAAAGCAAAGTATCAAGTAAAAAGTATCGATATCGAATGGAAATGTACTCGATACCACAAAGTATCGATACTTTTTTCGTGTCCCTACGTGGATAGTAGTCAGTGTTCCTACCTTCATCCTCTAACATATCGGCGACTTGCTCTATATATTTTTCTCGGCACTTTTTGGGGTCTTCAGGGTTCAGACCTATTGCATCATAGGTGCCTTTATCGTGAACTATTCCAAATTTGCCTAGCTCTTTCACGCAGTCTTGTGTTATATCGAATATCTGAAATATGTATAAAAATAATTAATTTTTAATTAAGTATAATGTCAAGGCTGGCCCAGAAAATGGTGGAGAGATTACTTGGTTGCGTATGAGGGCTGCCCGGCGAGCATGGCCTACTGTGACATCGCTTAAGTCACACTTTTAATCACAGTTTGGGCGATAAACTCATTTTGTCTTAAATGCTAGCACGGCGGCGTGACATATTTTCTTGACTTGTGGCATAACTTCTTGACGTTAATTTTTTTGCTTTTTCGGCAATTTTCCAATTTAATCGCAGTTTCGGTTTAACCTTGGCCATAAAAACCATTTATGTTCTGAGATGCATAGCCCTACGACGCACTGTTTTCGACTTATGGGCCTCCGTATCTTATTTTATTTTGCATAAAACGCTCTATATTTCCAAAATGATATCTCGAAAACGGTATGTCCTAGGCAAAAAATAACCAAAATTTAGCCCCCCCTTTGTTACCCCCATGTCAGCAGCATCCCAACATGAATTATAAGTTTTTTTTTTTTTTACGTTGCTTGGTTTTCGACTTGAACCACGGTCATGACAAGTTATGATAAAATATATCATGTCTTACAATTTGTCTTAAATGCTAGCACGGGACAACCATGTGACATAGTTTACAGGCGCGACTTGCTTTTATTGTTGTTGATACAGCTAAACAACTTTTTAATTTTGTTGGGAATAAATTAATATTTGACCCACGACCATAGACTTATGCACACTTTATTTTTCTTTGTTTGTTTGATAACATGTTAAGTGTTTGTTAGAAAGATATAATTATTGTGAAAATTTTAATAATTACTAAAAAATATAATAGCTTGGACCAATACCGGTGGGCCCCTATTTTTTATATTTTAAATGTTTTTTGGGGATTTTTTTAAGAAACATTTAAAAATGTTGAAAGTAAGAAGAATATGGTATAAAAGAAAATAATTATAAAAAAAAAAAAAAAATAAGAACATCAATAAAAAAATACAATTATGAGAAAGTAATAATATAAAATTAATTAATAATCCTGTAACATTGCAATTAATTAATAAGCATTGATCACCATACACACAAAATGAATTTATTGCCATTTGGTGCAGTAATTAGAAGGCAAATAGTTATATATTTTTCAACTATAAAATTTTATCACCACCTCCGAACGAAAGTGATACATTTTTCTAAATCATCTGTCAAAATGTGATATTTGTGACAAAATGGGTGCGCCCGTATTAGCAATTAAGACCCGATGAGTCCCAAACAAACGTCAGGAAATTTTCTCACGCCGCCGGTGCTATTATTTAGGACAAAATGGTGTTATCGCCCAAACTGCGATGAAATGTGTGACTCAAGGCAATGTCACAGTAGGCCGTGCTCGCCGGGCAGCAACAAGAAAGGCATGTTGCGCCTTTAAAATATGTCACAAGTTTGACCCGTGCTAGCATTTACGACAAATTGTAAGACATGACATAATTTATCATGTCTTGTCACAAATGTCTTGGGTACGCCCATGCTCGCTAGGCTGGTTCGAGAAGGCGCAGAAGCGTATTATAAAACATAAAAATATGTTCACCTAGTGAAACTATAAAAAAAAATCATGATATCATGCTTGTATTCTGCGAAAGGGCAGACAGAGGCATATCGTTCACCAGATATTGAGATTGACCATTTAAGTCAAAGTCAAAAATATTCATTTCCACTAAGCCATAAAGCGGTACTTTTGAATGTCAACAATTAAAGTTTAAAAGTAATTGTATGAGCACTTGGTTGCTAATACATGTGCTAAGTTGAGATGGAAGAAAACTATTCTTGCTGACTGCTTGATAAAATATTTATTGTACTCGTTTACAATAGAACGGTTGAATGTGTACTCAACAATATTAGTATGAATGTCGATTTACATTCAGTAAAAATGCTTATGCTAGCTTGCTAAATAAATGTGCGATGTAATCGTGTAATTATAATTAATTTTACCGTCCATTCGGAAAAGTAGCTTGTTATCGAGAAAAATGGACTAGAAAATCCACACTTACTCTTTTAAAAAAAACCGGCCAAGTGCGAGTCGGACTCGCGCACGAAGGGTTCCGTACTTGGTAAATTGCGGTTTACGATTTATGAAGTATCAAAAAAAAACTACTTACTAGATCTCGTTCAAACCAATTTTCGCTGGTAGTTTACATAATAATGTACATCATGTATTTTTTTTAGTTTTATCATTCTCTTATTTTAGAAGTTACAGGGGGGGGGGGACACATTTTACCACTTAGGCAGAGTCTCTCACGCAAACTATTCAGTTTAGAAAAAAATGATATTAGAAACCTCAATATCATTTTTGAAGACCTATCCATAGATACCCCACACGTATGGGTCTGATGAAAAAAAATATTTTTAGTTTTAGTTTCAAGTATGGGAACCCCCAAAATTTATTGTTTTATTTTTATTTTTGTGTGAAAATTTTAATGCGGTTCACAGAATACATCTACTTACCAAGTTTCAACAGCATAGTTCTTATAGTTTCGGAATAAAGTGGCTGTGACATACGGACGGACAGACAGACATGACGAATCTATAAGGGTTCCGTTTTTTGCCATTTGGCTACGGAACCCTAAAAAGTGTTTTCCATTGTTTACATACATATATAAATTCATATACGTGAGGATGATGCACCCAGCAATACTATACTATGTATAGATGAAACCGGCCAAGTACGGGTCGGACTCGCGCACGAAGGGTTTCGTACCATTGTAAACGGCAAAAAAAACTCACGTTTGTTGTATGGGAGCCCCACTTAAATATTTATTTTATTCTGTTTTTCGTATTTGTTGTTATAGCGGCAACAGAAATACATCATCTGTGAAAATTTCAACTGTCTAGCTATCACGGTCCTGGTGACAGACAGACGGACCGCGGAGTCTTAGTAATAGGGTCCAGAAAGGGCATTCACCTTGTATTTAATATGAGGGAACTCAGTCTTGGACACTTTCTCAGCGAGTGTGATAGCTTCCTGACAGTAGTCCACACCCAGCAGGTTTGTGAAGCCTTCTCTAGCTAACTCGCATAATGTGTAGCCATTGCCGCAACCTGGAATTATACAGGATACAATTATTAATTATCTGCATGGAAATTAATTATCTTATTTGGTTGAAGGGGATGGGTACGACAGGCTCGGGTCTATAGACCGCCGTGCTGGATCCTGGTCTAGCAAGCTCGTCAGCGGCGTCGTTACCCAGCGATCCCCTGTGTCCCTATATCCATTGCAGTGTCACCGTGTTGCGACTAGATACAGTTATTTGTTCTAGTGCGTTGTGACATTCTAGTATTAGTTTCGATGTAATATAATTTTCAATACACTTCCTCGAAAACTAGCTCTTATTGCACTACGATTAGGTTCGACATGCAACATATTTCGCACGCGTGCGGTAATAAGATTACAGCACGTGCGGTAGTTCGATTAAAATATAAGAAATTTAAAAAAAAAACACCACTGACTATTATAGAGCAGGCGTGTTTTTTTTTAATCTCGTCATTTTGATTTGCGTCTTTACAGCGTAAATATTTTTTGAATATTTAAATTGTGTTTATAAAAAGAATACTACTAATAAACATGATTATTTTAAACAAATATTACTTTTATGAACAAGTTAACATTTTATTTGTGTTCTTAATTAAAATATATTTGAATTTTATATTTTTCCTGTGAGGCTGTTTAACGGCTTCATACTTTTGCTTCTCCTTTAACCTGCGATCATAAAGCGCGGGGAAAAAAGCAATGTTAGTCTTAATAATTTGAGTTATTTGTGAAAAATGTCGAATTTAAGTTTTGAAGAGAATTCTTTAGATGGTACTCCGCCGGTATTGTGATTGAGGCACAAAATGCTTGCGATAGCCTGTTGCCATCTAAATCTAAGGTGAAATATATGGCAGCTTTGCAAAGTTTTCTTCGGTGGAAAGTTACTAAAAAGGCGTCGTCATTTACGGAGCAAGTATTTTAATATATGAAATATATGCATGACTACAAGTAATGACAACATCCTATTACTGTCTAACTGCAGTGCAAAGGCCTCTTCTCAAAAACAGAAGGCACACCCATTGATCAACTAATATACCATTCTTGCAACAAGATCTAATAATAAGTAAGTTATATCACAGATAATATAACTAGCATACAGATGCCTCAACCCATACAAAGAAACCGTGCCGACGTAACTAGCGTTTTTCGTCTGATTAAGATGATTGTTTTTATAAGTACTTCCATCGCGTTCGGTTCCGTTCCACGGCTATAGATGGTGTTAGTAGCGACTTGCAAGTATAAGGGTTTTCTCGATTCGACAATTATGTTTTATAATTTATTTTTGCACATTTTTACATTTTCACTGTACCAAATTAAAATGTTAGAATACAAATAAAAAATCGAGTGGCATACCTCAGAAATTTAAAACCGCGCCATCTATTAGAACCATTTTTAAATGATCCGTTCAAATAATGTTTGAAATGAGAATTAGGAGCCCAATATTCCATAATTTTGTGCGAGAGTTGATTAAACAAGAATAAACTATTTTTATGATCAAAATGTAAATTTTACACAAAATTCAATAACAAATGATGCATATCGCGCCATCTAGTGACATTTATTTGAAACAAATTTTCTTTGTTAGCGATAGGACCTTTGAAAAAGTGACATTGGTACTTATCCAAGACCTACATAATTGAGAAACAAGTGAGTGGATTTATATTTTACTGAGTATTTTCTATTATTTTTTATTTAACTTATATTGTCCCACGGCTGGGCAAAAGCCAGATATATTAAGTATTGTTTATTCAAAATCTTCTGCAAGGATAAATAAATGAAATATTAATTGATATGAAAAATTAAAAGTTTATTATAATTAATTATTATACAGTGTACTCGTAAACTCCAAGTAACGTCGCTCGATTTAACGACAAAAAAAAGCGTCCCTAAAGCGTCAAAATCACTTAGCTTTGGTTGGTTTAATTTGCCTTCCATACAATAATACACTCTATATAGCATTACCCCCACTCTCAAAAACGACAACAATTAATTAATAAATAGTAACTTTTAATTGCCAAAATGAGTTAAACTGCGCAGCTGTGTACGTTCTTTTGTCGCTTTATTATCCTAGCCCGTAATAAACTCGACTGTTGGCATCATGCATACCGAACTTTCTAAGAAATTCGTTCTTTTGTTTACAAATTGGGATTGCGTGCACTTGTAGACTGCTGTTGACCATGACTAATTACAAAAACAAGGGGCTGACAGGTACTAAGGAAATAGTAACCCGCTGCGATGCTATTGGTTGATTAGTATAAGTCGGCGTTACTATAGCGGGAGAGCCCTGCAAGCAGGAATAGTCCTTACGGTGATAAGATATAGATTTGGCTTACAGTACATAACTACTAACACTAGTCTGAAATAAACCTTATTTTTTATAATTCAGATTTTTCTTCTCTCCGTTTAACGAAAACTCTCTATAACGCCATAAAATGCACGATCCCTTCAGTGTCGTTATATAGAGTTTACATTATATTAAAATTATTTACTACTAGCTGACCCGGCAAACTTTGTTTTGCCATAAAAAGACCAATCATTTATCTACCCTCCCCTAACCTACCCGACCCTACCCAACACTACCCTACCCTACCCTAACCTACCCGACCCTACACTACCTTACAATACTCTATCCTACACTACCATACCCTACCCTACCTATATAGCCTATGTCCTTTCCCAGATCTCAAACTATCTTCATACCAACTTTCATCTAAATCGGTTCAGCGGTTTAAGCGTGAAAAGGTAACAGACAGACAGACAGAGTTACTTTCACATTTATAATATTAGTATGGATTTTTCTCCACACACAGAGAGAGGAGGCCTGTGTTCCAGCAGTGGGAACATTAATAGGCTGATGATGTGATGTGATTATTTTATAATTTTAATTAAAATTAATATTTTAATTGGATAAATTTCAAAGAATTTATATTTTCTACTAATCCTTCCATATCATATCATATCCTCACCTAAATCAATAACAGCAGTACCCTTATCCGCACCACAGTCGCATATCCAGCTGATCACCCTGTCGGCACTGTCCTCACCAAACCACACATCCCCGGTGTCACCATGTTCCACGAAGTTCTCTATCTCCTTGGTGTAGGCCTTCTGCCAGTAGTCTTGAGTACCGAGCTCTGAGGGGTCAAGTTCGGAATCGTCCATTAGTCTGGAATATGGGTAAGAAAGAGTCAGTTCAATAAATATAATTGTATTATTGTAAGTACTACATAATTGTAACACAGCTCTTACAATATTGCTAATTCTGTGGTATTTCATCACTAACCAATATCACAGATAATATAATATTAGCATACAGATGACTCATCCCAAACCATGCCGTCATAACTAGAGTTTTTCGTCTGATTAAGATGATTATTTTTATAAGTACTTTGATTGCGTTCGGTTCCGTTCCACGGCTATAGATGGTGTTAGCAGCGACTTGCAAGTAAAAGTTTACTAAGTTTGTGACAATTTTTTTTCTTTAAATACAGTGACAATTTGTTTTATAGTATTTTTTTCCACATTTTTAGTTTCATTGTACCAAAATCTGTTACAAAACAAATAAAAAAAAATCAATTGCAATAAATTTTAAATGATCCATTCAAATATCCTTTGAAGTGTAAATTAAAAGCCCAATATTCCTTAATTTTGTGCTTAGGAGAGTTAATTCAACAAGAAAATACATTTGTCATGACCGTCTCCAGAAAATTTTAATATTTTACAAAACTCAATAACAAATCAAAGCTTATCACACCATAGTGCAATTTATTTGAACAAATTTATATGAAATTTAGCATAGAGATTGTTTGAGACCCTGGGAAGGACACTTTTTATGTGGGCGAAGCCGCGGGCAGAAGCTAGATAACTATAAATAAATTTATCTACATGAATTGTCTACTAGACAATCATCGGATGTACTGAACAAACCATAAAAGGGGGCTGGAAAGTGGTGTACTGTTAAAAATTATAGGATCTTGTTTGTCACAACTTGGGTCCTTCTCGCCAAACTTCTTGGGCCCCCCTGAAGTTGGCTACAATGGCTGCGCAGTAGTAAATCTCATAGAAAACAGCACCGATCCGTGCCTTGCGCATTGGAAAGCCAACTTCAGCGTCAGCGCAGCCCAGAAGTTTGGCGAGGACTATACAGTGCGGTCAATATATCTGAGCACCAGAAATTTTAATGTCGCTCTGACATTCGACAGTCGACTCGCGCTATTGACACACGAGGCGAAAACGGGGTGACGCGCGGGTATGCGGGATCGGTGATTTTTGACATTTCAGGTGCTCAGTTAATCAGTTAAGGTTGAACTAGTCGACGGCACGAACTATTTTGTGCGCGGGGTTAAAATGCATGCTATCTTAACCGACAACATGTGCGAAAGAAATAGATGCTGTGATGAGCAGTAAGAACCTAGTTCGCGTACGAATTAGCACTTTTGCAAATTTGTAGAGAAATGGATGATGATTTAGGACGAAAACGAGCGCGCGAAATTTTATAAACAGACCTTTGGGAGTCTAGATATCATGAAAAAACAACAAAATGTATATTTATAAAATAACATTATTTGCATTGTTGAATTACTAATCTATCCCTGTATGGAGGCTGTTTTGCAATTTTCCTTCTTCTTATGGTATTTATTTCCGCCCAAAGATGCGTTAAATTAGTGTTAAAATATGGAACTTTCGCCGTTCATAACTTTCAAATAAATATTTTTTTTATATTTTGTTTCCATACAGGACTAGATAATCATGAGACAAATTGATATAATTTTTTATTTTGAACGTACATCGTCAAACAGTGGAGTAATCTCTAGACTACCTTTGTATGGCAAAATTTTCGGCTAGTGTAACCTTAAGTTTATCGTAGTTTAGTAAGTAATTGGGGAATCAAGAAACAGAGCGTACCGCGAAACGATTAGCATGAAATATTATTTTATAATATAGATTGTGAATACGTCGGATGAAGGATAAAATGCCAATTTATTCTTCAAACCAATTAAATTTATTGTAGTTTGTTTTCGTTAGAGGTTATGTAATAAAATAGTATTGAACACTGATTATTTTACTGCAGCAAATAGCCTAAAAGCTATAATTAAACGAAAAATGTATTATACATACCTGCTTTAAAAGTTATTAGAGTAAATTCGAAAAAAAAGTATTTTATTTTGACAGCCGAGTTTATTGTGTTCAAAAGTGTTGTGATGTTGTTACTTGTGTTGCAAATCATTAGTATTTAGGCGATTTTATTTCTCCCATCTAATCGATTACTACTAAAAACATGATTTTATGCCCCAATACTAACCTGCAATCACGAAGTATTTTGACATGAAAAGTCACGTAAAACGGGGAAAGCAACACTATTTGTTTCTGAGCGTTGGATCATTACTGCATTTATTTATAACTACATATCATAAATCAATATTGGTTATCATCATCTACCCTACCTAGCCTTTTCCCAACTATGTTAGGGTCGGCACTCGGCTTCCAGTCTAACCGGATTCATCTGAGTACTAGTGTTTTACATGGAGCGACTGCCTATCTGACCTTCACAACCCAGTTACTGGATAACACGATACCTCCTTCTTTGGCTAGACTGGTGTCAGATCTCAGGCCTCTCTGACTACTCGTAACGACTGTCAAAGATCCTTAAATGTCAGCCGGGACCGACGGCTTATCGTGCTTTCCGAGGCACGGATGAAACTCGCTATGTACAGATGGTCACCGATCCACAGACCGACCTCGCCAAGCGTTGCTTAACCTTGGAGGCCGACCCGTGCGGCTATTATTTTTTAGCCACGAGCTGTCTATGTCTTCAAATGTTTCGTTCTAAGACATGCCGGTTTCTTCACCGGTTTGAGAGCAGTGGTGATGACATAATTGCCACAAAATAAAGCGCCTGCCTGAATCCAAACCCACGAACTACAACTTGTTAGTCGCGGCCGTTGCCACTGGGCCACCATTGCTCTGCATTTCTCAACTAAATGAGATAACCAAATATTATAATTTGAAAACATACCTCAATAAACGGAGCAGGGTTTTTTATACAGATAGCACGCATTTTATTATATTATCATTTCATTTTTTACACCTGGGGGAGGCATATGTCCAGCAGTGAACGTCTTTCGGCTGAAATGATGATGATGATCGTGCATGCATGAACGTAAATCGACTAAAACGTTTTGTTTGATTTAGTAGAAATCACTCTAAATGTCAGAGATGACAGCAGTAAAAGAGCGTTCGATTCATTCGCAAAAATGTTAGCAACTTTGTTGATTTAAAACAAAACATACCCAACAAAAATCAATTTATTAAAATAATATACCTAGATACAAGTATATTTACAAATATCTTGAGTTTTGTCTTTATAATATTTTTATTGTTATAACAATTTTAAAGGAGAAAGGGAGGCCATGGGGAACTAGATACAAGTAGGTAATATTTACAAATTTCTTCGAGTTTTGTTTCTAGTTCATTTTTAAAGGAGAAAGGGAGGCCATTGCCCGGCAATGGTACACAACAATGTGGCTAGAAAATATAATACATTTTGCTAACTAACGTTACTAAAATTACACAAAAAAATTAGGTATGATAATAGTTCCGACCAAATTACATAATGGCGTCCCGCCATATTTTTTGAAAGTAGGCTTACTTATGGCACATGTCTATTGTAGAGCAACTCGTTTACAATGAACTGCAAATTACTTATGTTGCTTGCAACGCCCGTTTTAAGCTAAATTAAGTTTTATTTTTGGAACACCATTATAAACCAAATAGTCAAAGGTTTAATTAATTAACTTAACAAACAAATTAGATTTAACTAAAATTTTGTAGAGGTGATTGTGAAATCCTCGATGTCACGTAGTCAGGCTGAAAACAAAAATGAAAAAAACCTTTTAAAAAATCAGCTTATTTTATATTCCTCACAGCGAATGCTTTAATTTTGATACCTTTATTTTGAGGGTTCCCTAAAAGTAATTTAGTTAGTATAAGGAAAATTCAAAAATTTAAAAACCCCCGACCTTATTTATCTTGCGAAAACACCCCGATTCAAACAGTAAAACGCCCATAACTTTTGAACGGCTGAACCGATTTTATTCAAACATAGCTAAGAACACTCTCGACAGAATCACCTTTCAAACAAAAAATAAACTTAATCAAAATCGGTTTATCCTTTTAGGCGCTATGATGCCACAGACAGACACACAGATACACAGCAACACACGCGAAAGTCACATCCCTCTTTTTCCGGCGGGGTTTTTTTTTGGTCCGCCACCTAACTTGTATAAAAAATTTTAGCTCAATCGCTTGTGGATAACTGTTTTAATATTCAATTGCAGGATTTGACCCATACATACTATAACAGGGCAAATAAAAAAGTCTTCTGTTTGTATGTATATCTACGTATGTATATCTGTAAGGGTAAAAGCGTCTGCTTGTATGAGTAAAAAGAGGAATAATATTGAAAAACTGTACAGCAGCATATAGTATTCAGCAATAGTGTAGTCTACTATCAGTGAAATAATTTGGGTAACCAGATCAGTACAAACAATCAAACTTAAAGGCGGCTTGGAACTCAGATCACTCCGCGAGTCTCTGCGCAGTAGGAAACTTATATGACAGCACCAGAGCGGTTGTAAGGGATACTGCGCAGCGAAAAGCAAACTTCACAGACGTTGTTATTTGATATATACATATTATGTAGCTTTCTTTTAGTAAGATTTTTTGATTTTAAGCAGTACTTTCATACATTTTCCTAACAATCAATTTTATCCCTTCACAATATTAGTTCAGATAAATATAGAATACTTACAGAAACAAACCAATAAGAATCCTTTTTGAATATAAGTCGAGAAATGAATCCCATTTCGGACGCAGGTGCAATTGCATGTAAGTGAAGATGCCTGACGCTACGGAAAGGTGGCCAGTGATATCCTAACCGTGCATCGGAAACAGCGAAATTATTTTTCGCTAATTGGTCATGAGCAACTGACAGCATTTTGGCAACTGAAAACAAAATACAGAAATTTATTTGAGTTATTTGGTAAACTGAACTATAATGAGAACAAACATTATTTTTGTCGCATAATGTCACTATGACAATATTTTGGTGGACCGCACTTGTTAGTGTTGCCAAGTTTTCATAATAATATTTACCGCAATTAATGGGAAATTGTTCATTTTCTGTATTGGTAAAACTTTTGATCACCTTAGTGGATTTTTGGAAAAGCTTATTTTAAAATATCTGCAGCAGTGCTCTCACAAGTGCATTGTTACCAAATGTTAATGACTTCTTTTGCCATGTTCAGCTGGACTTTGGGCAGCAAAATTGAGTTAACAACAATTTACAATTTGTTATTAAACTATATGAACAATAAAACTGACAAAACACTTAGCATTACCACATAAAGAAATTCGTCTTATTAATACATACATAGCACAAGAAAAATATATTCCTAAATAAAATCGGGGAAATCATGATTTCTTATTACACCACCCTACCCACTATCAGATCAAATCAGATGATTGATAACACTTTTAATCACGTTCTAAGCTAACCAGTAAATGGATTTTACCGTTAAAACACTTACCGAGATCCTCATCATTAGGTGTTAAGCATTTAACGTCTTCAATATGATGTTTAGGTATAATTAGAATATGGAATTTGCTCGCTGGCTTAATATCGGAAAACACACACACGTCGTCGTCCTCATATATAATTTGCGTACTTTCGATCTTGTTTACAATATTACAGAATATACAAGATGACTTTTGGGGAGCGGGGGTCGTCATTTTTTTATTAAAATGGTAAAAATTTCTGAGTCGAGGTATTGTTTTGCTTTGCGGATGAGAAATTCAATGCAGCAGAAGTGCGATCTGTCAAGTATATGTTAAGTTATCACTGTCAAATGCCACTTTGACGTTTGTCGTTTCACACAGCGTGCGTTCAATTCACATTGATGAATGCCAATGTAAATAATATTTTTTCATTGGCACTTTTATCAGAAACACTAACAGACTATAAATAAACATCTCGGCAGTATTTAACGAATGGATAACGCAGGAGTGTGCTGGCGTGCTTAATACGAGATTGCTTATTTTACCTATATAAATGTTTTATTTTTGTACTTCGAAGCTAAGCCGCTAAACCGGCAGACCAAACTAATTCTCCATGTATATTTATTAAACCTGATACATGACTTTGTAAAATAATAATAACACACCTTTTTTTTTGCATGTAGAGTTGCTCATGCATACTGGGAGATGGCGCAGTTATGTCGGACTCCAACCCACTAAAACTCCACGGGGTCCTCCTGTGCCGCTTATGGCGAACACGCCGCGGCTGTCCGTGACCGGACCTTCCTTTGGGTAGTACCCCCGATCAGCGCATCAGAACACATTGTGCGCCGTGACCTCCCCAGGGACGAAACCAGCTCATGGGCGCCAGACGACCCACCCCGTGTATGGCACCCTTGGTCCCCTTGGACGGGTCAAGGTCAATGGCTCCACCACCTGATATTTTTCGGCCGCAGGGGATAGGGAGAGCGGCCAACGCTATACCGACACTCCTCCTCCCCTGAGGCCTCACCGCGTCCGCCATGAGACGGTGGCGACCCCGTCCAGGCTGCGGAAGCTAGGGAGAGCGGTGCACCGCAATACCGGCACTCCTCTCCCGCCGCGGCCTCCAACCTTCAGCCGCGGTATCGTATGGGTTTGGGAGGCCCCATACGACATCGCGGCCCGCCTCAATTGCGATGTCGCCCAGGCAGCAACGCAACCTACATGTTGGCGGCTACGTCGTCGGGTTATCGGCAAAAGCCCTGGCGGGCGGCCCCTCCTCGGGTTCCTCTTCGCTTCACCGTGGGTGAACAAGCCACGGTTACTCAGGAATATTTATCATTGAAACTATAGGTTTATGGTAACTGAAATAAGAATTATAAGTTTGAGACTTGATATCTTCTAAATGTCTGGAAAATACCGCGTCAATGGTGGTCCCATATTTTGTTGTGGATTCTTGTGGATCATTATTCATTTTCAAATTCAATATTTCGAAAGAAAAGTAGTCAACCGCTCTGATAACGAAACAACCATTGCCACCTAGAGGCGAGTTGCTGAACTAAAGAGACAAGCATGATATTTCAAAAAGTCATTAAAAGTTCTGCTATTCATCGATAGATGGCTCGACTTTATCTTCAAAATATCTGGAAAATACCACGTCAATGGTGGTCCCATATTTTGTTGTGAATTCTTGTGGATCATTATTCATTTTCAAATTCAATATTTTCGAAAGAAAAGTTGTCATAACGGAACAACCAATGCCGCTCTGATAACGGAACAACCAATGCCACCTAGAGTTCTAAACTTTCTGAATTATTAAATTTAACCAGCGAATATTGTGTCGACATTATCTCAATATGTGAAACAAGACTGAGTGAAAACTGTACGTTAGATACATTTGTTACCGAAGTGATAAGGGATCGAATGGTACTGGTCAGGGGGTCGCTATCTTAATAAAGAATGATATTCCTAATACGTCAATATTTATTCCTCCCATGTATAACCTTGAATGTGTAGAAATCCGCTTAACGTCACCTGAGAGCAATATAATTATCGTGTCCGCTTATAATTCACCAAATCTTCCTTTGGCTTCCATTGATTTGGATATATTATTCGATTTAGGGACAAAAGTGTTAATCATGGGTGACCTAAACGCCAAACATGAGTACTGGCGATGTGATCAAAACAACTCCCGCGGTACGGTACTATTTGATCATATGGTACTCCATGATTATCAAATGTATGGACCTTCATCTCCAAAATTGGTACATTACAATCACGCACATACTCCTTCTACACCGGATTTACTTCTCAGCCAAAATGTCACGTCTGTGTCTGAACTTCGCACTCTGTCAGCATTATCATCCAATCACCTTCCAGTGTTTTTTTCAGTGGGTGGTGACTTTACCCGACATAGTTTTAAGCAATATAGATATTCTGAAGCAAATTGGGTTGAGTACAGGTCTTACTTGGATAAAAATATCTCATTAACATCTACTACTTATAATTCTATAAATAGTATTGATAAAGCAGTTGACCAACTTCAATTTGCCATTCTAATGAGTCATGAAATAAACGTTCCATCGGGCCCTTCATCTGTTAAGCGCTACACCTTGCCAAGACGCGTCAAAGTCTTAATTTCTACTAAAAACAAACTTAGAAAAATGGCTGCAAAAGAAATGAATCCTATACTAAGATGCAAATAAACAAAGATATAAACATTATTAAAACAAAAATAAAATTCCAAATCCACATATATAATGACAAAATATGGAATGACAAACTTGCCCAAATTGATAATCCATCTACCGATATCTGGCGGATTGTTAAATCTTTGACCTATAAGCCGTCAGTGATTTCTCCTTTAAAGTATGAAAGTGGCCAGTTGACTGCATCCCCAGCTGAACAGTGGAAGTTACTTGCTGACACTTTTCATAATAATATGAGTCTGACTATGAACTGGCCTAGTGATAACATTACGGAGGCCGCCGTCAACAAGTCATCAAATAAACTTGATAACGTTAAAGATTTTACTCCACCAAATCTCGTACGTCCAAGAGAGGTAATCAAATCAATTAGGAAGCTCAAAAGTCGTAAGTCTCCGGGAGTCGATATTATACACAACTGCTTACTAAAAAAAAACTTTCACGTAAATGCTTAGTATTTATAACAAAAGTCTTTAATGGTTGTATGGCAAATGGCTACTTTCCTTCTGCTTGGAAAAGAGCCAAAATAATAACATTTAAGAAACCAGGTAAAGATGAAGCTACACCAACTAGCTATCGACCTATAAGTCTACTCCCATCTCTGGGAAAATTATTTGAAGGAATAATATCGGCGCGCTTAGCTAAAGCCACAACCACCTGCTACTGCCTGAGCAGTTCGGTTTCAGAAAGGGTCATTCTACAGCGCAGCAATTAGCCAGGATCGCGGAGCACGTCACGCACAACCTTAACATGGGTAAATCTACGGGTATGATGTTGCTTGATGTAGAAAAAGCTTTTGATGCTGTTTGGCATGCAGGCCTTATACACAAGCTCTTAATGTGTGATGTACCTATTGGACTTGTTATGGTTATCCAGGCGTATTTGACTGACAGATCATTCTGTGTACATATCGGCGATACTGTATCCCAACCTAGACCTATACCTGCAGGGGTGCCACAGGGCTCTTTGCTGGGTCCTCAGTTATTCATACTATTCATAAATTACATGCCCAAGCAAGCTCATACTCATCTTGCTTGTTTTGCTGATGACACAGCCTCTTTTACGTCAAGTAAAGACACCGATTTAATAGTTGCACGGCTCCAGTTATCATTACAACTTCTAGTTTCATATTTCACTAAATGGAAATTAAAATTTAATGCCACAAAAACTGAAGTCATAATGTTCACAAGAAAGAGGTCATTACCAAAAAGGAACATACTAATAGGCGATACGGTTTTACCATGGAGTGTAAACATCAAGTACCTTGGGGTTATACTAGACAATGAAATGAGCTGGACAAAAAATTTCGATTACCTCCGCGTTAAAGGAATAAAAGCCCTAAACTGCCTACATCCAATTTTAAAACGGCGGTCTAAAGTCAGTTCAAATACCAAACTAAAAATCTACACAACCCTTGTCAGACCATGCATTACCTAGGCGGCACCGGTCTGGAGTAGTACGTGTGAAAGCAACAACAGCAAAATACAAGTAGTCCAAAACAAGGCTATAAAACTGTTTTAATACACCATTTCGGACTAATCTTAAAAACTTACGTAGTCAATTAAATTTCCCAACATTAAAACAGTTCATTACAAAACTCACTTATAAGTTTTATCTTACAACTAACCCTAAACATCAAAATCCACTTATTTCTAACATTGGTCAAACACGATTTAAAAGTTTAAAATACATCGACACATATCATCGATACCGTCTCCCACATCACTTACTGCTGTATGAGTAACAAAGACGAAACTACTCGATGACTGGACTTTTTTCTTAAGTTCGACACAAATGCAGGTAGATTTACAAAAAATCACCCTCAGTACAAGAAGTTCATTTGCATTTTTTATTATTCGTACTTAGTTTCTTAAGTAAAATGAATTGTTAAGTATTAGTGTACTTTGTTACAATGTCTTATAAATAGTTTGTGTTAAAAAGTGCGTTTGTGTCTTACCATTGCGCTGTAAGTACATCAAAAAATGTCTAACGTAAGTAATATGATATCCATGTTTCATAACAAGTTGTTTTGCTCATTACTTTTAGTACACGTAAATGTTTTATATAGGCGCTATAGTCTGCAAAAACACGCATTTCTTATGTTTAAATGCTTTTATAATAAGGTCTAACTGTCATTAATTTCCTTTTATTTATGTGAAAATAAAGAAATTTCAAATCAATGCCACCTAGAGGCGAGTTGCTGAACTAAAGAGACAAGCGTGATATTTCAAAAAGTCATTAAAAGTTCTGCTATTCATCGATAGATGGCGGCCGGTGACCGGCGCTGTGCCGGTCGGAGTGGAGGGTGTTAGGTTTTTTTTCGTTACGGAATTTCTGGATTCGGTCTCCACGCTCAAGGCCCGCGATAGAAGCTATGCAATAGCTTAAAAACAGCTGCTTATGTATTCGTCCGATTTCGGAGCAGCTCGTCTCGATTCGTGCGAGTTTCGTAGAGTCGTACAATACGTCTAATCGCACACAACGCCGTGTCGAAGACTGCCGAACTGAAACGACATTAGACGATGCACGGCCTTCAAGCCACACCTCCTTGCCCGTTGGAGTGGGGAGCGTCAGGTTTTTTCGTTACGGAATTTCTGGATTCGGTCCCCGCGCTCAAGGCCCGCGATAGAAGCTATGCAATAGCTTAAAACTTTCTACAAAAAGTACAACTGACTTCCAAGTAAAAACAATACAAAGTGAAAAATAACTTCAATTTTGGAAGTCGGTGTTCTTGTTTTCGTTTCTTCGTTTTTTCACACCGACTTTTTCACTTTTTAGCTGTGGTATATGCTTGGTACCAATAATGCCCAAAGTGGAGCCAAAATACATTAACACAATAACATGAAACTTAAACAAAGTCGGTGGAAAAGAGTATACCAAGGTGAACTGTTTACACCTGCGTACCTCTTTAGAGCGTACTTACTAGTGTGATGTTATGTTATGAATTGTTGTAAACAATAAACAGAAATGCGATTGCAGCTATCCCGAGTGATTTGCCGTCATTTATTGAAGAGTTCTGATGTATATCTCTCTCATAGATCTTGATGGAAATTAAATGGGACCACATGACAAGGTGACGCCATGGTGGCGTCAATAATAAACACATCAACACGGTCTTGGGATATTTTTAAAAAAGCGAATTACTATCAATGTGTTAATTATTTATGTGACATGTATAAATTTAAAATATACTTTATTTAATATTCTACCATTTTTTAATAATGGTTAAGGTACTTCGATTAAAATTTCAGGATATTATGGAAAAAAAATGAAGCATAGACGGAAACCGTACCTATATGAATTAACTTTTAATTTATGAGTAAAATCTGAAAAAAATAGAAAAATCATTTAATTTGTGTTTATAAACTTGAAGTTAGTAGTCTGAGAAAGCGCCCATGATGTTCATAACACATCGGCAACGATTCGGCATGCTCAGAACAAGTTTGTCAATGTCTTGCTGCGGAATATTGTCCCATGTCCTTCTGAGGTGCGCAAAAAGTTGATCATCTGTAGCCAGATTTTCAGGAACTTCCTTCAGAGCTCTTCTTTTCAGCATATCCCACGCATGCTCAATGGGATTTAGATCTGGCGATTGAGCAGGCCAGTCTAAGGCCCTAACATTGTGTGTATGTAACCAAGCTGCTACCGTTCTCGCAGTGTGTGCCCGGGCATTGTCGTGTATGAGCAGGAAATCTTGCCCCATTTGTAAAGGGGCAAGATTACGGGCCCCAGCACCTGTTGGACGTATCGTTCTGCCGTCATATTGCCCCGCACCCAAACGAGATCCGTCCTTCCTCCAAGACGAATTCCTGCCCAAACCATAATTGTTCCTCCTTGGTATGGGTGAACTTCCTGACGGTTCTGAAGACGGCTCCATCGTCCAGGAACTCGCCAAACACGCGTCCTTCGTGAATCTGGATGGAAGCCGAACCTGGATTCCTCCGTGAACAGCACATTGGACCATTGCTCACGGCCCCAGTCCACGTGGTTCCGAACCCATTCTAATCGTCGTCCACGATTGCCTCTCCGTAAAGGTGGGACCCGGAGTGGTCTACGAGAGCGTAGATTGCTTTCATGCAGTCGCCTTCTTACAGTTTGGTCACTCACAAGCACTTGGTGTTCCACTCGCAGCCTTTGAACCAATTGAGTCGCCGTTGCATTTGGTTGCGCTCGCGCAGTAATTTGCAAAAATCGGTCTTGTCTGGGGGTAGTGATGCGACTTGGCCCCCGGTGCCTCTCCGCTACTTCACCTGTGGCACGATAGCGTGTCCACAATCTTGAAATTACATTTTGGTGGGTCCCTATGGCCTCAGCAACATTACGCTGAACAGACCCAGCTTCCAGCATTCCCACAGCTCGTAACATCTCCGCCCTCGTCAAATGTTGGCGTTGCATGGCTACAATACCTCAATTTTAACTTTACCTTTCGTTTAAAAATGAAAAAAAACTGTAACTAAACGTAATTCGTATTGTTTTCAAAATTTCGCACAAATGAAAATTCCCTCTCCTACACATCAAGACATTTTTATGCCACCGAAACAAAAGAATTTTCAAAAATTTGAATTTGGAATTAGTCTGAGATAAATTACAAACAAATCGGTGTATAAAAGATTCCAATGCGGCCAGTACTTTTCGAGTTATTTAATTGAGTATGAAATATCCCTAGACCGTGTTGATGTGTGTAGTACATTATGATATAAGTGCGGTAAGTTGAAAATTACAGCCGAGGCGATAGGGCTACATGAAAGCAGAGGCTGTAATTATCAAAGCGCAATTATGTCATATGACGTTTTATAACATATTTGCGAGGCAATAAATAAAACCCGGCCTTTATTAAACGAATAAATCTTTAATCACTTGTTAGCAGCAGTTACAATTTGCGTCTTTGCTTGTTTTCCATAAGATTAAAATTTTGATAAGCTTGTAAGTATCTATCGGTCGTTTTTTCGGGCAAGATAGGCCTTTTCGCTGCCTCTGAGACTTCTGGCGGTGTTGAATTAATAAATTCATCATTACTTGACGATATTTTCAAATAAAAACAATACAGCGAAAAGTAAAAGCGAGCGGCATATTTTTTCTTTTTCACAAATTAGCGATGCGTGCGCATCAGCGCTTTTTTTAGTCACAAAAACAGCCAGTAGATATTACTAATAAAGTAAATTAATATTTTTGTGTTTTGTTACAAATAAATGGTTGTAATTTATGGTCAAAATTAATTATATTAAAGAATTAAATGTTTATTTATTATTATTTATTGCCAAAGTTAATTTTATTCATAAAATGTTGACCACTTTTCTGACATAAAAACTCTTTACTAAGATTTAAAAAAGTACTGTTCGTTTTAGACGGAGCATCTTGATAAACCGTGCGTTTTACCTTATTAAAAAAAAGTTAATTCAAAAAATCAAAAAACCCGTCTGCTTCAAAAGCGAACTAAAAAGTCGTAAACAAGGAAGAAATCATGCTGTGCAGTCGGAGGATACATTTTCGCGGGCTGGCTGACCAAAATCTGGTGTATCCTTCGGCTGCACAGCATGATTTTTTCCTTGTTTACGACTTTTTAGTTCGCTTTTGAAGCAGTCGGGTATTTTGATTTTTTGAATTAAGTTTTTTTATTTATAACTTTTTAGTTAAAGTGTTTATATTTTTGATATCACCTCTTAAAACCCTTTATTTTGATACCCCACACAACGGGTTTGGAAGAAAAAAAAAATTTGAGCCCCAACAATATGGCACCCAAAAGCCGCCATTTTTCTATTGTCCAATTTTAATGTAGCCTATGACACTCGCAGAGTTAAGACGCATCGTTTGACGTATGAATCATCAAAATCGGCCAACGTGTTTGGTCTCTGGAACGGCATATAGGAACAAACATACATACATACATAAACACATTACCCTCCTTCGGCAGTCGGGTAGAAAGAAACTCGTGCGTTTTACATTACAATAACGCACAAGCACGTAATGAGATACAATACGATATTGAAATTTGTGAAATAAGAGACCCATTACGAGCAAATGTGTTATAAATAAAATTACCAGTGAGCTGGACAGTATCAGTGTTTCATCGTCCTTTACATGCACTCCAGACAAATGTGCTGATTATTTAAAATCCTCGCAAGCACTAAATGTCTTGCGCCTTAACATTCGAAGCTTAAATAAAAACTTCAACGAGCTTAGCTGTCTACTTGCGTCTATCAAAATAAAATGCGATATCTTAATTTTGACAGAGTGTTGGCTAAAGAGGAATGCGGCAGTTCCAAGCATTCATGGTTACACCTCATGCCAATCCATTGACCTTATTAATCAGAATGATGGCGTGGTGATTTAAATTAATGAAAAGCTGGATTAGCATCACTGAACCGAAATTTTCTGGAGCCAGCTGCCTGGTTTGTGCAATCAAAAATAATTGTACTATAAGGACCGCCCTCACAAAAGAACATAGACAACTTTCTGGACAGCCTGTAGTCAATGTAAAAATGTCTCCATTATAGGCTGCTAAGTCAAAAGTACTAACATAATATAACACCAATATGATACACTTAGTTCGCAATAAACGTTTTGACTTTGACATTAATATAAAATTTGCCCACAGCAGTAACGACCCAAAATTCTGTCAATACCTAAATCAAGTGGCCTCGTATGGTCTCCTCCCCGCCCATGTGCTCCAACTCTTCTTGAGAATTGTTTGGATCATGTGATGCTTAAGACAATCTGCGATGCAATCACGTTGGTAGTGGAAACGTCAATTACAGACCATTCCGCGGTTCTACTGAACATAGGAATTAAACCCCCAAACCGCTGCTCAGTCAGGTGCACTGCTCCCCGCCTAAACCTACCTTGCGCTATCAATGACATCGAGAGCTGTGATTTTTCAATTGCCTCAAGAATATTTGACCCGAATCTTCCTATGGATAAGCTGTACGAAAACCTGACACCTATATTAATTAAGAATACTGTTTATAAAACTATCCCCAGTAAACATAAAATCATAAAACCTTGGATAACCGTTGGGTTGTTGAGATGCATACGTAACCGGGATAACATGCACAAGCGAACTAACAAGGAACCCCAAAACACAGTTTTAAATCTAACGTACTTGCGCTACCGGCATTTTTGCAACAATTTACAAAAAAAAACCCAAACTGAATGATAGACGGGCTTACTCCGATGCCATAAAAAAACAAAAAAGATGTGGGCGGCCGTACTTAATTTCCTTGAAACCAATAAAAACACCTTACCACCGACCAACCTCCTTAAAATTACAGGTGACCCAGACGTGTCTGTCAAAACCGTAAATAGGTTCTTTGCTAATGTTGGCAGAAACCTGGCTAACAGATTCCCACAAAATCTTAGCGGCGCCCAATGCATTTCTCCACACCCAGTCCCAATGGTTAACTCTATAGCCTTATTGGGGGCCGACGAGGAACAGGTCGACGCTATTATAAAAAAACTCCACGCAGACAGTGCCTCTGGCTGGGATGGCATCTCTCCTAAATTGTTAAAAATCACCAGTCACAAACTGGTACCGCCCTTGACACACATTTGTAATCTCGCACTATCCACCGGCACTTTTCCTAAGACCCTTAAAAAAGCCATCGTCCACCCGTTCTATAAAGCAGGTGTTAGAGACAGTGTTAACAATTATCGTCCAATTTCTGTACTTCCAGTAATTTCCAGAATTCTGGAAAGAATTACCCACAAAAATCTTCTCAATTACCTAGACAAATATAAAATCATTGTGGCAAACCAGTACGGCTTCAGAAAGGGTTTATCCACGGAAGATGCCATATTATCACTACTGGCCTCCGTTGTCAACAAAATCGACAACAAATACAAATGCATCTTCTTGGACTTTTCCAAGGCCTTCGATACTGTCTCTGTCCCTATTTTACTCGGCATGCTGAAACGGATTGGAATACGTGGCATAGCTTTCAAATTACTTCAGAACTTTCTCTTAGAGCGAACCCAGTGTGTTAAGATTGGCGATTACGTTAGTGGTGAACAATTACTTGATTTTGGCGTACCCCAAGGAAGTCTACTCAGTCCCCTACTCTTTCAAATCTAGGTTAATGATCTATGTCTACTCAAACTTCTCTCTACTCACATTATAGCTTACGCCGAGGATGAGGTTATCAATTCGACAGTATTTTTTATTTATTTTTATTTGTGTTTCCTCATAACTTTTATTGGGTGAACCGATTTTGATGATTATTTTTTATTTGAATGCTGGTGCTTGACATGTAATTCCATTTAATTTACACGAAGATCTGATGAAGAACTTCGGAGATATACATCAGAACTCTTCAATAAATGACGGCAACATTCTCGGGATTGCTGCAATCGCATGTTTGTTTATTGTTTACACCATTTCATAACATATCATCAAGCCAGTACGCTCTAAACAGTAACGCAGTTGTGTACAGTTCACCCTGGTTCACTCTCATTCCACCGGTTATGTTCAAGTTACATATTTTCGGATAATCTATTCTGGCATCACTGTGGACATTATAGGTACCTTACTAAAGAACTTTATTATGTACCACTAAAAAGTGAAAATAAAAAAAACATTTTTCCAAGAAATCACAACCGTTTCCATATAAAAACACGACAAAGTGAAAAATAACTTCAATTTCGGAAGTCGGTGCTCCTGTTTTCGTTTCTTCTTTTTTGACACCGCCTTCTGAAATTTAAGTTATTTTTCACTTTGTCGTGTTTTTATTTTTTATTTGGAAGTTCTATAGTAAGGTACCACCCCCACAATGCCCACAGTCGGTTGTATTTTTTTTTTTTAATTCAATATCAGACCAGCCAACTGCTACCAACAACCCTACCTATACTTGTATGTTGAACATAGTTATGACTAAATTGTGAACTATTGAAACTAATTACTAATTTTGAACTTTTTTTTTGTTTTTTTGGATAGGCTCGCGTTTGACCACTACCTCGCCTGATGGTATGCGATGATGTGGCCTACGGTGAAGCACGCTTGCCTAGAAGTAACCTATTCACTCTTGACTTAAAGACCCCAAGGTTGTAGCTATTAGAAAACACAGACTCCGAAAAGGGAACTCCACGCCTTAGCTGTGCGCACAATGAAAGTATTAGCGAAACGCTTTGTGCGTATGGGTGGGATGTCAACCATGTACCGATGGCGCATGGCCGTACGTCTTGTAGTCCGATGATGGAAAGGGCTAGGCGGAATCACATTGTGGAGTTCCGTCGCACACTCCCCGAAATGTAACTAATAAAAAACCGACAGGCTGGCCACTCGGCGTCTTGTACTTGATTTACCCCGAATCCATATGATCGTTACATTGGCTCGAAACAAACTTAGGATCTCACGTTCAGCAGTAGCACTTGCTAACACTACCAATCAATACACTAACAAGGCAGTGGTTAGTTTATAAAGTAAAACTTAAATTTCAGTAACTTAAGAGGAAACGGGGGCAGAGAGCGCCGACAGAATTTCCTAAGTAAAAAGTCATAAGTCGAGTTTTGGCTCTCGTCTATTTTCTCCTCCAATATTGAACCAATTTAAAAGATATTTCATTAACTGAAAATGAAAGATATATTCTATGTCCCTATGTTTTCCTTTTTGATGATACATTATCTTTAGAAGCACTCAAACAATTGCTTCTATGTACCTCACATCACACTGTAATAACACCAACATATTACGACTGCTCAGCGACCGTATGTCACTGCAGGGATCCAGCAGAATATCAGCGTCAGGTATATTTGCCTGACACATGCTGAGCTGGACTCCCATTCTGGTGCAACCTTGAGACGCACACCGCACTGTGTTTTAATTGAAGTAGGTATGTTACTTGTGTCACTTTTATTTGTATTATGTTGTTTTTTCTTCTTCTTTTTTTTTTGTATTTTGGCACCTTTTTTTTTCCAAATACCCACATGTATGTGATTTTGTGTGTTGTGCTGTGTCTTTTGTGTGCACTGAATAAATGATTTATCTATCTATCTATCTAGAACCCTCAACAAATGCTCAAATTTGCGCTGTCAACAGAGGCTTAGTGTACAAATTTGACAAATATAAATGAAAAAAGGAAAACATAGGGATATAGTATACATCTTACTTTACCAGTTTATGGAATATCTTTTAAATTGGTCCAATATTGGAGGAGGAAATAGACGAGAGCCAAACCTCGAATTATTACTTTTTACTTAGGAAATTCAGTCGGCGCTCTCTGCCCATATTTCCTCTTAAAACCTATTTATTTATTTCAAGTTTCAACTCTCAAAAAATTATCTGTGCACAGATAATATAATACTGGCATATAGATGCCATATCCCATCTAAAGAAACCGTGCTGACATAACTAGCGTTTTTGATGATTATTTTTCTAGTACGTCGATCGCGTTCGGTTACGTTCCACGGCTAATAGATGGTGTTAGCAGACTTGCATGTAAAAGGTTTTACTCGGTTCATGATTACTTTTTTAGGGTTCCGTACCCAAAGGGTGAAAACGGGACCCTATTACTAAGACTCCGCGGTCCGTCTGTCTGTCTGTCTGTCACCAGGCTGTATCTCATGAACCGTGATAGCTACACGGTTGAAATTTTCACATATGATGTATTTCTGTTGCCGCTATAACAACAAATACTAAAAACAGAATAAAATAAATATTTAAGGGGGGCTCCCATACAGCACACGTGATATTTTTGCCGTTTTTTTGCGACAATGGTACGGGACCCTTCGTGCGCGAGTCCGACTCGCACTTGGCCGGTTTTTTTTCAATACAGCGACAATTTCCTTTATAGTATTTTTTTAGCATGTTTTTACAGTTTCATTGTACCAAAATGTGTCAGAAAAACAGAAATTTAAAATCGCGCCATCTATTTTATATGATACATACATACATACATAAACTCACGCCTTTTCCCCATGGGGGTAGGCAGAAACTACAGAACACCTCCTGCTACGATCCTTACATACATTTTATATGATCCATTCAAATAATCTTTGAAATGTGAATTAAGAGCCCAATATTCCTTAAATTTGTGCTTAGGAGAGTTAATTAAACAAGAACATACATTTTTTTATGATCGGCTCTAGAAAATCTTAATATTTCACAAAATTCATTAACAAATAGAAGCTTATCACGCCATCTAGTACAATCATCTTTCTTCGCGTTGTGTGCCCGTTACTTAGATATACCTTTGATATTACAATATAACAAGTAAAATTTAAAAATCCCCGACACATTTTTATTTCATACTAAATAATTTATCTAGTACATAGTAGATACGCTTCGATCGGCAATCTATTGAACATGTAAATGACACGATATCTTGCGAAAACACCATAACTTTTGAACGGCTGAACCGATTTTCATCCAACATAGCAAAGAAAACTCTCGATAAATTCACCTCCCAAACAAAAAAAATACGAAATCAAAATCGGTTAATACGTTTAGGAGCTATGATGCCACAGACAGATACACAATACACAAACACACAGTGACACACATCAAACATATAGCACCACTCTTTTACCGTCAGGAGTAAGAGTCACAATAACAGTGGTAGTTGATACTGTATCATATTATTGTGGGATATTATTTCTCAGTATGTAAGGATCGTAGCAGGTGGCGTTCTCTAGTTTCTGCCTACCCCCATGGGAAAAAGGCGTGAGTTTATGTATGTATGTATGTATGTATGTATTATTTCTCAATGCTGTGACCAGGCACGTATTCAGACTTTTGGTTCGGGGGGGGGGACAAATATTGAAACAACCATGTGAACTGTGTAAAAATCGCTGTAATCACTGTATGTACTATAATTTTTTATAAATTAAAGAAGTACCGTCAGTCGTCCGTAGTTTAGTCACACACTTATAAGTATTTTATATTTATATATAAGTATTTTTCCGTTTCCACTGGCAGCCATTACGTCTAGTACCATATCAGGATCTGGCGCCAAAGCGGGATGAATAGACAATAGAGCGAGACCAGTAAGCCTCTCTGTCGTGAATACTCTTTGCTCTTTGTTTGTATTTATAGTTTTTATGAAACAAAAAGTAACTGACAAGTGATGTCAAAAAAATATGCGGTGAATAATTTATTGGGTGAAAAGATACGCGCATTCCAAAAACTCGGTTAGAGTTGGAAGTTTCTTCCAGCTCAAGCGACCTTATCGAAGGTAGGGTTGACATGACCGATGGTAGGGTTGACATGACCGATGGTAGGGTTGACATTACCAATGACTTAGACGTAGCAACTGACGTACCACGAACTCGAACAACACGGTCAGGACGCACAGTACGTTCGCCCACACGTCTCAATATTTAAAAAAGTAGTAGACCTGCCGGTCCACTTGGGCCCTGGAGTGTCGTGAATACTCTTTGCTCTTTGTTTGTATTTATAGTTTTTATGAAACAAAAAGTAACTGACAAGTGATGTCAAAAAAAAATTTATGTAAAAATTGTTGAAAATTATTAAAAACGAAAATATAAATTATCTCTCTTAGTTTTGTTCCCAACACTCTCGCTCGCCATTCAATTCCTTAAAAAGGTTTTTATTCTCTTTAGGAATGGAAAAGACCGCTCCAAAGATGCAGTAGATTTTTTTTTAAATTTTGTCACACGTGTCTAAAATTTCCATAATTTCGACTGGTTTCTTATCCTTGTTTTTCCACTTGGCACACCACAGACTATACTCTGCTTTTATTAGTGATTCTCCAACACTTTCTTCCCAATAATTTTTCATATTTTCTAATTCAATCATCTTCCTCTCGTCCACATTTTTCGGAAGAATGATTTCTAAAGAAGAAAGCAGCTCTCTTTGATTCGCAAATCTATCTTTCGTGCCTGATATCAAATCGTCCAAGCACGGTATAAAAATAGTTCTTCTGAAGTATTCTTCAGGAGTATCGCTGGGAGGGTTGCTTCGTGCAGTTTGGTGGACAGTGACTCGAGGACGCTGAATTTCTACTTGCAAGACATCTTCCGCTATTTTGCAGCATGCGTTATATATTGCCGAGAATACCGGGTTAACATCGTCACGTATCCCTTTTAGTTTTGCGATAATGTCATCGGAAAATTTCATCGCAGAGGCCAGGTCGTGTGTAGGGTTCTGCAAATATGCTGACAGTGGGAGAGTGTAACTGAAAAATCTTTCACAGGTTTTTAGAGAACTCAAGAAACTACTCTTTTCCATCGCAGCTATGAGTGTAGACGCAGTTTAGGCTAAAGTTCTGTTTGTGCAGGATAGTTCTCTCAATGTAATGACAATAGGTTCGAGTAACTCACAAAATACATTTATAGACTCGTGACGTTCTATAAATCTAGTGTCACACGTGTCTTTTTTTCTTACTTTCTGGTGTGAGCTTTTCCACATTTTCCTTGAACTGTTTCCCGGCCATTGCACTGTTGCGAAGTAATTTACAGACTTCTTTCACAACGCCAATTGAATTTCTCACCTCGGGAACTGAAAGAGTTTTTGAAAGAACTATGTTTAGACGATGAGCCGAGCAATGTACGTATGTGGCTCAGGCTTTTTTTTTCTGATTCTCGTCTGCAAACCACTGATGTGTCCTCCCATGGTAGCAGCTCCGTCATACCCCTGACCAACTAGGTTATCGAGGTTCAAACCAATCTCACGACATTTCTTTAAAATGTCTGCACTTATATTTTCGGCACTTAGGTCGTGTACTTCAATGAAACTGAGAAAGTGCTCCCTCAAAATACTTTTATAAACGTATCTCGCACACAAAGACAACTGTTCAGTTCCACTCACATCTAAAGTTTCATCGCCAAGAATCGCGAAACACTCTGAACTTTTTATTTGTGTCAAAACTTTTTTCTGAATTATCTTTCCGCAAGTATCTATTATTTCATTTTGTATAATAGGGCTAAAATACGTTGCATTTTTAGGGATTGTAATAATATGAACCTTCAGGATATTATCATAGCTTGCTCGGTATCGCAGCAGAGCCATGAATTTTACATTTTTACCAAGTGGCTTTTCTAAAGTCAATGGTCCACTGTCTTTGTCTCCACTATGCGGCAACTCTTACTCTCCATAGAAGATGATAGGTTTTAGTGCTGTTCTATTTCTTTCCTTTTTCTTGCGCTTTTGATCATTAAGCTGCGATGCAACGTCTATAGCTATTGAATCCATTACGCGTAAGAAATTTTCTGCGCATAACTTAGAAAACTGGTGATATTTAGCAGCAGAATGTTCGCGAAATCTTTCTGTTGCATCTTTCCAATTATCAAATGGTTTGCTAACAAAACTTCCAAGTGTCTGATGGGAACCTTTTCCAGCGGTGCCTGATGAAAAGGCAACGCAATATTTGCAGAACACACCGTTTCTCCTCGGCGAATATGTTAACCATTCTCATGATCCCATCCATTCTCTTCGAAATCTAAGTTTCCTCTTTCCAAAGCTACTAGCCGGAAACGAAAATGCGCATCTGGGACAATCGGCTGGGTAATAATATATTTTTTTAAGTTCATCTGTGAGCACAAATATTATTGTAATTACATTATGTTCATTGTTGGTATTGTCGCACCAATGACAACCCCATGTCATGTCCATGTAATCTCTGTCCATTCCAGGTTGCCTGGAAGAGATCGCGGTATGCGATAAGGCCGCCCATTGTATGTTTTTAGTATTAAGTTTCTTTTTCTTGTTTATTATGGTGTACAATAAAGTGTATATAAATAAATAAATAAATAAATAAATAAATAAGAGGAGGATACTGTGTGTTATATATGGTATTAGAAACCACGCCGATATCAGGAAAAGTTTCACTTATAGTCATTGTATCTGTTATGTATGTGTGTCTAATGTGCCGCGGCTGCGACCCGGCTAAGTAAACCGTTCATAGATAATAAAGTGAGTGTGTCATTGACTAGCGTGTTTGACTGTTGTCCGTCCTATAAACCGAATATCTAAAAGTGGCGACGAGGACGAATTTACGAGTGCACAATGTCTACTTTTGGTGTTTCATTCGGAATAATGTCGAACTTTGACCACTTATCTCAGGACTGGATAAGTTACAAGTCACGGCTACAGCAATGGCTTATTGTCAACGACATTACGGACGAAGCAGACAAGATGAAGGTCAAACGGAGGGCAATTCTTATAAGCGCTCTCACCGGACCTACTTATATGCTAGCGAGGGATCTGGCGTTGCCAAAGAAGTTGGAAGAAACTAATTTTGAAGATATCCTGAAACTTCTAGACCGTCATTTTGACCCGGGGCGGCTCGGATTCGCAGAAATATCGATTTTCCATGCGGCGGTGCAGCGACCAGACGAGATCCACACTCAATGGGCGGCCAGAATTAGGGGATTGGCAGCACACTGCGGGTTTAAGAACTTGGAGGAAGCTCTTCTGGATAAATTCATCATGGGCATTGGATGGATGCCAGGACCCGAGCGAGACAAGCTTTTTTCTCAGGACCACATGGACTTGACGCTAGCCAAGGCGGTAGAATTAGCAGAGGGCGTGCGGTGTGCCCGGCGTGCCTCCCAAGCCACACCGGCAGCACGTGGCGCAAGCGCGGCCGCCGGCAGCGTCGATGAGGGTTCCGTGTTCGCGGTTAAGGAAAAGTGCAGTGTGTGCGGCTACGCTAATCACAAATACAAAACCAATCAGTGCCGGTTTAAAAACTACAAGTGTAAAAAGTGCAATAACAAGGGCCATCTGAGATCGGATGTGCTCAAGTGACGTGAAAGTAAAACACGTGGAGGAAGGTAAAGTGGATGATGAGGGCGACGACGGTAAGTTGGTAAGGGGTGAGAGGGGTAATTTGCGCAGACTTTTCTGTGACAATTAATAAGCAACTAATCGTCGATAAGTATCCGTTGCCAACGGTAAATGATTTGCTCGCTAAGTTGCACGGTGGCGTGCAATTTAGCAAATTAGACCTGTCTATGGCTTACAACCAATTTTGTTTAAGGGAACAATCACAGAGTATGACCTGTATCAATACACATCGCGGGCTGTTCAAATATACAACATTGGTATTTGGCTTATCGAGCGCACCAGCAATATTTCAACGCGCAATGGAATGTATATTATCAGGGTTAGATGGGGTAGTGTTTTTCTCGACGATATATTAATAACAGGAGTCGACAGTAAACAACATATGAGCAGGTTAATCACGGTACTAGAAAGGCTGGCGGACACAGGGCTCACAATACAACCAAGCAAGTGTCAATTCTTCAAAAATGAAGTAAACTATCTAGGGCACATAATTGACAAAAATGGTATAAAAAAGTCACCAGATAAAATCATAGCAGTTTCACAAGCACCACGACCACAGAACGTGTTACAATTGCAGTCTTTTCTAGGTTTAACAAATTATTATCGCAATTTTGTTCCAAATGCTTCAACCATATTAGTACCGTTATATAACCTGTTGCACAAATCGTCAAAACGGGAATGGTCACAAGTACACGATAATGCTTTTAAACTAATTAAACAGCAGTTGGCATCAGATAAGGTACTGGCACATTTTGACCCAGGGGTAAGTTACGGGTTAGGCGCTGTGCTATCACAAGTAGGAAGGGATGGGCACGAACGACCGATAAGCTATGCATCTAGAACGTTAACAGCTGCGGAAAAAAAATACGCGCAAATACAAAAAGAGGCAACAGCTATAGTATTTGGGGTAAAGCGTTTCCACCAGTATTTATATGCCCGAGCGGTGCCATTCATCTTGCGAACGGATCATAGGCCGCTATTAACCATCTTCGGTCCACACCGTGGTATACCGGAGGTATCAGCTAACCGACTACAGCGGTATGCAATATTTTTATCAGCATATAATTATGTAATCGAATATGTTAGCAGTAAAAATAACAGTGCCGACTATCTGTCGCGCGCTCCCGTAGGGAATGAGATGAGTCACCGACATCAGGCAGTGCAGGGCCGGGCGCCGACGCCGGCAGAGAGTGCGCGGGGGTAGGGCGAGAGGCTGCTGATGACCGCGCCACTTATGTTTAGTTGTTTACTTCGTTGTTGACGGTGGGCTGCCTATTACGCTAACTGTTTTACAAAACGAAACCGAGAAGGATACAACATTGCGTAAAGTAAAAGATTATGTTTTGTTAGGCTGGCCGAGAAAAGTATACGACGACAAATTAATGCCATACTTTTACTGTCGTAACCAATTATCGGTAGAAAACGGCTGTTTGATGCGTGGGCACAAAGTAATCATACCCGAATTGTTGAGACATCAAATATGTAATGAACTTCATAGTTCACATTTTGTAGTGGTAAAGATGAAGTCAGAGGCGCGCAAGCGGTTGCGGTTTCCAGGCATAGACGGCGCACTGGGGCGGCTGACCAGCGCGTGCGCAGTATGCAGCGCGCTGCGCCCCGCGCCGCCCCGCGCCCCTCTTGCGCCTTGGCCACATCCTCCTCATGCCTTCCATAGAATACATTTAGATTTTCTAGGGCCTTTTAATAACCAAATGTTTCTAATCGCACTATCGCAGTTGATGCTTATAGTAAATGGGTGGAAGTGTTTATAATTAAGAGTTTAATAATTTTGTACAAAGAATGGTATAACGCATACGCTTGCTGAGGTGAATGTAGTTCAGAGCGAAATGTGACCTTCGCCACGCCACTAGCAGAGTCAGATGGCTCGGTTGATGCGTTGACACCCATACCAGCGATAAACCCACGACGCCTCGAGTTGTCACCCGACAATTTTACTCCTTAGCATAGTTACACAATTAATGTATATTACATTGGGGTTGATTTGCAGTAGCAAAATAAAGGGGAGGGGATGTTATGTATGTATGTCTAATGTGCCGCGGCTGCGACCTGGCTAAGTAAACCGTTCATAGATGATAAAGTTAGTGTGTCATTGACTAGCGTCAGCGTGTTTGACTGTTGTCCGTCCTATAAACCGAATATCTAACAGTATCTAAACTGCACGTTTTTGAAGTTGAACACTCTCCTTATCTCTACATCTTCCAGCCGGTTCGGTTGAAATCACATTTTTTTCTGATAATAAATTTGACGAAGTTGACTTTAGTTGTCCACTATCAACAGAAGTCATGCTTGGAGTAGTTTTTTCCTCGCTAGTACTAACTTTTTTTTTGCCACTGGTTTAAAAAAGTTCTCAATTCTCCAGGGGCGGCTTTACTTATAGTGCAGGGTGTGCGTGGCACACGGGCGCAGAGCCCCAGGGGGCGCCGAGCGCCAATCGCCGCGAGCGCCCTCCAGCCACGGCACTGTCAATGACCCATGCAAAAAGAGCTCTGGTTTGCATACATTTTGTATGGCATCTGGAGCTACTTACATATGTCGAATTACAGCAAAGCAAGGCGCGCCACGAGCGGCTTTTACAATAGTCACTTTTATTTCAACATGAACTAAACCTAAAAACAGATAATTGCGGATTATATTGGTGTAGTAGTGAGTGTCGCATCACTACCAAAGGCACCTGTTTTGATTCGTATGAAAACACGTTAAGAATAAAAAATTAAGTTCAAATTGCCATGCTAGTACTCTTTGCGAAGTCGAAATACAGCAGACTTAGCAATTTTGCTTCCTAAAATCGTTCGGAACATTGTTTAGCGAGTTGTTCGTGGATCGTAGTTTTTGCGGTAAGGTACTCGACGGTGGTAGTTTGTTACCAGTGAATAAGGCACTGAGTCACGAAGAAATGATCGTAGACGATGGCGCCTGAGAGAATACGATAGACAAAGTGATCTTACGTCACAAAATAGGCCACGTACTGATAGTAGGCATAATCTATGAGCAACCAGTCGTGATGACTTATGAAACAGGATGAATTCAATCTCTTTCTGATAACTTAAAAATAAACAGACTAATTCCTGGCAATTAGTTGCGCTATGATCACAAAAATAAAACTGTTAGCGACGAGACACGATTAGCATAAGAGGTCTATATGATTAAGTGTAGATACGTAAGTTGTTTAAAATAAAGAGTAATTTTAAGCGTAGATGATATTTAAGTGTAGGTTCTTATCATTAAATTGTTATTGTATAATGATCAAGTAGACATCTAAGTAAAGGCTAGGAATAATGAATTGCTGAGGCATATTAGCATAGAAATAATAATAGTTTCACCATAAGATTAGAAAGCGACCCGCCCCCGACGTACTCGGTTCAGGTAACAAGATTTTGGACCTGGCATCGGCCAATCGCGTGCCGGAACGAGAGGCCCTAAAAATACGCGCCTTTCAACTTCTAGTTACTTAAGACGCCACCAGGGTATTTTAGTACATGGGTGTTTTTAGTGTTTAAATTTAAATTTTTTATTGTTAAAATGTATTATAATTAGATAGATGTAGCGTTTCAACATGTATTAGTCATAAGTTCAACATTGTAAGGGATGTTTTACCGCAGAAAAGAGCCAAAGAAAGTTACCCATACCACGCTGCAAGAGTTTGGCGCTAACAAGTTAGAGCGCCCTTATTGGCCGACGCTCGTTGTGTTGAGATTCCCGCGCGGATCGGAGTGTTGTGGTTGGTTAGGTCAGTAGAGACCACGCGTCCCCCCCGGTGGGTTCCCGCATTGTCGAGGCGGGGGGGCTCAGTAGCCGTGGCTTGGACAACCACGGTGAAGCCAAGAGGAACCCGAGGAGGGGCCGCTCGTCAGGGCTTTTGCCGATAAGCCGACGACGTAGCGGCCAACATGTAGGTTGCGGTGTTGCCTAGGCGACATCGCAACTGAGGCGGGCCGCGATGTGGTATGGAAGGCATCGCGGCTGAGGGTCGGAGGCCGCGGCGGGAGAGGAGTATGACGGTGCGCCGCTCGCCCTAACCTCCGCGGCCTGCACGGGTTCGCCACCGTCTGATGGCGGACGCGGTGGGGCCTCAGGGGAGGAGGAGTGTCGGTATAGCGTTGGCCGCTCTCCCTATCCCCTGCGGCCGAAAAGTGGTAGGTGGCGGGGCCACTGTCCTGACCCGTCACAGGGGGACCAAGGGTGCCATACACGGGGATGTCTGGTACCCAAATGCTGGTTTGGTCCCCGGGGTGGCCACGGCGTACTGTGTGTTCTGGTGCGCCGGTGATGGGGGTTAACCCCAGAGGAGGGTGCGGAGACGGACAGCCGCGGCGGGTTCGCGGATGTATGCTAACGCGTTCCCGTGTTCCCGCCATAAGCGGCACAGGAGGACACCGTGGAGTTTTAGTGGGTTAGAGTCGCACATAACAGCGCTATCTCCCCGTGGTAGCGCAGTATGCATGAGCATTTATCCACGCTAAAAAAAAAAAAAAAAGTAGAGACCACGCGTAACTCATAAGCGTGGGGATGCGTCTTTTTTTATAGAGGCTACACATCTGCGGTCAGACATTCCGGAATCAACAGCGTCACCAGTGTACATTCTAAGAAAATAAAACAACGAGAAGTATTCAATCCAACAAAGGCTTACTTTTGTGCCTATAACGCCGCTCAAGTACTCCCGCCAGCGAACCCTATCAAGTTAATAAGTCAATAGTAACATCTAGACATACAATCATCAACAAAAACGTTGCACTGTCCCAGACGTTTCATTTGAATGTGCGTTATTGTACTTCACGAACGTGTCTCAGCATTTTAATTTTTGAGTTCACTATTTGCTTCTTCTTTAAACAGTTGTTCAATTTTTCGGTGATGTAAATCACGAAGATACGTGAGGACTTTTAATGCCAAGTTTCTTGACCTAGTACCTAGAGTGGTAATAAGAAAAGCAACAGCAGCTCTCATCATGCGTTTGAAAATATTCGTACTGAATGAGTGGAAAGTCCTGCCCCCTGTGACGCTCCAGAAGGAATTGGTTAGCACGATTGTGACGTAGCAGACAACCCATAATCGTCGCAAGGTGTTAAAGGGACGTACAACGGTGTTAAAGCAGAATTAATCGAGGATGGCTATGATTGGTGGTTCAGAAAGGTGAATGACAGTCACACTAAGCCTAATCGAAACTGCTACTCCGTAGCCATAATTCAGTTTTTAAAGACTAGCACTATTCGATATGAAGATAAAATGTCACAGCCTAGATAAGTTCGTAGAGTCATTATTGAACTAGGTCCTTAGGGTCTACATCACGGCAATCGAACATTTATGAAGTGCAGAGACTGAAAGTTATGATATTGTGTTGAATTGTAAAATTGGATAGGTGTGTCATAGTTGTTAGAACCTAAGTACCTGAATGTTGTCATGTTTATTAATCACATGTGTGGTATAGTGACGGTCTTATCACTTGACCCACAGAAGAGATACTTTTATCTGTTCTGTGACTTGACTGAATTAGAAAGTAAACAATATTGCTACAATAACGAATCGTTTTATTTGGACTGAATACATGACTGTTACACAACAGGTTTAGTGAGAGTCAAAATGGCGGGTGTACCATAGCTAATTAAATAATACCAATTACCAAAAAAAATGTACCTAAAATGTACTATTTTGTACCTAGATCTAAAAAATCTGTACCTCCTTCAGAAAGAAATTATTTCGAAATTAAGATACACCCGCCATATTGACACCAAGATGGCGGGTGTTCTATAATATTTTATTTATTATGCATTACTCATAAAATATAATCACACCAAAAAAATGTACCTAAAAAGTACCTCAAGTAAAAAAATCACACACTTGATCAGTTGAACAGTTCCTCAGAAATAAAGCACTCGTGTCTTGTGTATAAGTAAACACGATAATTATCATGAAATATTGATATAGTTATATCTATTTATATAAAACAAAGTCGTATTAGTTACACCACTTATAACTCAAGAACGGCTGGACCAAATTTAATGATTTAATAATCATTTAATAATCATTTAATCATTTTCCCATTCATTTAGCGAACACAGAACCTATACAATCTATTCCAGCGTTATATGCTGGTTCCGGTATTGCCAGTAGATGGCGTTGTCGATTTTTCTGAAATTCATCCTATAATTCTAATATATAAAACACAAAAATGTTTCTACCTATGTCCGTTATAGACTTTGAAACCATCCAATCCAACCGATATGCCCCAAACCGGTTTCATTAGAAAGGCAATGCGAAGATTGGTGGGTAGCTACCCACCAATATATATTGGTGTGTAGATATAGTGGTGGGGGTGGGTATCTACCTATCTAGGTATGTAGGGTAGGATAGGGTAGGAAGGTATGTCGGGTAGGGTAGAGTGGGCCAGTTAGGTTGGTAGGTAGGGTAGGTAGGTAAGTAGGGTAGGGTAGGGTAGGTAGGCAGGTATGTAGGGTAGGGTAGGTAGGTGCCATTATGCTGAAGATATTTCTCACGTACGGTTAATTAAGTGATCTCATATAAATCATCTCGAAGTTGTGGGCAACTATGTCTAACTGGGACAAACAATCCAATTGGGTAGCGCCAACTACGAGAAAGAGGTCAGCCGTCGAATCCGACTCTGATGATGATGATAACATAAATCAATAGTATTCAACACAATGTGTTACCTGTATAAACCATTCCATTACTAAACGACAAATACGATTGGAAGGTAAAAATCTGAAATTGTAGGTTTACGCTCTTGATTAATAAAAAAACAATGAATTGAAACAATTAGGGGTGGAATTTCCAAAAATCAATAAATGCATTAATTCTTTTTATCAACGTAGAGTGTACATCTATATTTTTACTTGTCCAACTTACAAACTGTAAATATTTCGTATAAACTTTCAAGTCCCTTTTTACCCCCTACTTGAGAAATCTGTCTGCCAAATTTCATGCTTCTAGGCCTAGCGGTTTTGGCTGTGCGTTGATCGATCAGCCAGTCAGTCAGTCAATCAGTTTCTTCTTTTATATAAAATCATATAGATTTCAAAGATTCCCAAAAATATTGCACGCACTGAGTATTTTAGTATTTAAATTGTTGTTTAATAATGGAATGGTTTATACAGGTAACACAATGTGTTGAATACTATTGATTTCATCATCATCATCATATCAGGCGAAAGACGTCCACTGCTGGACATAGGGCTCCCCCAAGCGTCACCACATTGACCGGTCCCGTGCGTCTCGTAACCAGCGGAACCCCGGAACCTTCACCAGGTCATCGGTCCACCTGGTGGGAGGCCTTCCAACGCAACGTCTTCCGGTCCGCGGTCGCCACTCCAGAACCTTTCTGCCCAATCGGCCATCCGTTCTGCGAGCATTGTGCCCTGCTGACTGCCACTTAAGTTTGGCAATTCTTCTGGCTATGTCGGTAGCCCTGGTTCTCTTGCGGATCTCTACATTAATTCTGATTCGATCACGCAAGGAAACTCCGAGCATAGCCATTTCCATTGTCCTTTGAGTGACTGTAGGCTTTCTGATTAGACCCATTGTAAGCATCCACGTCTCAGAGCCATATGTCATCATTGGCAACACACACTGGTCATAGACTTTCGTCTTGAGACACTGTGGTAAGATGGACGAGAAGATACCGCGCAACTTCCCGAACGCTGCCCAGCCGAGTCGGATTCGACAGCTTACCTCTTCCTCGAAGTTGGCCCTACCCAATTGGATCGTTTGTCCCAGGTAGACATAGTCACCCACAATTTTGAGATGATTTATATGAGATCACTTAAATAACTGTACGTGAGAAATATCTTGAGCAAAATGGCACCTACCTACCCTACCCTACCTACCCTACCCTACCTACCAACCTAACTGGCCTACTCTACCCTACCCTGCATACCTTGCTACCCTATCCTACCCTACATACCTCCCTACCCACCAATATATATTTTTGGTCTAAAACCATCTTCGCATTGCCTTTCTAATGAAACCGGTTTGGGGCATATCGGTTGGATTTGATGGTTTCAAACTCTATAAAGGACATAGGTAGAAACATTTTTGTGTTTTATATATTAGAATTATAGGATGAATTTCAGAAAAATCGACAACGCCATCTACTGGCAATACCGGAACCAGCATATTACGCCATGTTCATTTTGTGTGTGCTTTGTGTCTATCATGTATCAGAGATTGTATAGGTTAAATGAATGGGAAAATGATTTTTTTATCGTTAATTTCTTCGATGTTTTATTACTTATTATCCTATTTCGGACGAACATAAATCCAAATACACAAAAGTCATTAAATTTGGTCCAGCCGTTCTTGAGTTTTAAGTGGTGTAACTAACACGATTTTGTTTTATATAAATAGATATAACTATATCAATATTTCATGATAATCATCGTGTTTACTTATACACAAGACACGAGTGCTTTATTTCTCAGAAACTGTCCAAGTGATCAAGTGTGTGATTTTTTTACTTGAGGTACCTTTTAGGTACATTTTTTTGGTGTAATTATATTTTATGAGTAATGGTTAAAAAATAAAATAATATAGAACACCCGCCATCTTGATGTCAATATGGCGGGTGTATCTTAATTTCGAAATAATTTCGTTCTGAAGAAGGTACAGATTTTTTAGATCTAGGTACAAAAAAGTACATTTTAGGTAAATTTTTTTGGTAATTGGTATTATTTAATTCGCTATGGTACACCCCCCATTTTGACTCTCACCAGGTTTAACGTCTTATCTCTAAACGATAATAACCAAGTAAATTGACAACAGTGTCACAATTGAGCCAAAGATTAAAATAACGATCAGAAGAGGGGTGATGGCCCTGTTTGATGATGACCTGCAACAAAGAACAATTCGTTAGGAATAGAAAACTTCTAAATGTTATTGAGAAAGGCGTACTTTATTGATCAATAGAAATATTCTATAACAAAAGATTATTGTAACCTGAGCTGGAAGACATTTTAGATAACGTAGGTGACTATAATCGACTCGTTCGCTTTGAAGGTAACGTAAGCTGTATTTTAGCTCTGGTTTAAATGTTTGAAAGACAAACGTAATCATTCATGTACAGTATATCTAGAGTACTAACCGCTTAAAGCTCCGGAACTTACTACGACGACGTAAGGGGGTGTTTACGTCAAAACCTTGACTTGTCTTTTCTCCAGAAGGAGACCAATTAATTAATTAAGAACTATTACACCTGTCCAACCAACAAACAGTCAATGCTTGACGTTACTAATGTTAATAACTATATAAATGATAACTCACTTAAAGTCTGGAAGTATTGAATGATTAGATGTTGGAGGCGCTTGCATCTTCAGCCACCAATAATTCACTGCAGCTGTGATTTCCGCTTACAATTTCTATCTCGATAAAGTCGTCATCTATGGGCAATACGGAGTCACAACGATAAGCGCCTCCCAGTACTCTGAAATGGAAAACCAAATAAAGTTTTTTTTTCCGCCTGAATAACTACCCGCTACAATTATCGTCAAGAATATAATGATAACTCACCTAGGGGTTACTTTCTGGGAAATATTGAATGAGCTACTTCTTGTTGGATGTCCTTCAAGTTTTGCAGGTATGTTCTGGATCTTTAGAAAGCTGTTGACAGGGTTCGGTTCCATTATGATCTTCTCTGCGAAAGTAAGCACAATATCTTCAATTCCTCGAATTGGCTATTTCAACGGAATAAGAATGTTGCATTCCAATTCCACATAGGCAATAGTAGCGTAGTGTTCCTCTATTTGTTGATCTGGCACACAGGTAAACGTTGTATATTCTCTTTTACGTAGACTCACGTGTGGGACAGTTGTATTATGATACGTTTGTCGAAGCTTTGTTTGCAAATGAAGAACACACGTAGTATTTGATTTATATCACAAAAGTACATACAATAGGACGTAGTTAGTAAAAAACACTAATATATACTTACATTTGAATGTTTATACCAGGTTACAGGGAATCAATGACTAACGCTGTTGATACTTTTACAAAGTTTCGAATACATGAGATAATGTATTGCGCAAGATGAAAACTAGTGTAACCGCAAACGAGGATTAAAAAAAATATTAACGTGATAATGATCAAGATTGAACTCGCTTTCTGACACTGCGATAAGTTTGGTTCACAGAATAGGCTCGTCCTTTGTGGTTCATCGGGTTCTGAGTCTACTCTGTAACAATACCGGAATGATTTGTTTGGTGATACTCGAAATCACTGACTAGCTGTTCCCCCACGGAAAAAGATGTATTCGAAGTATATTCCAGAATTTATTTCAGAATATCTTCCAGAATATATTCCGAATATAGCTCGTTTTGCCCACGGAATATATTCTCAGGTATACTACAACAGACCAGACTATAGACCAGATTTTTTTTTTTAATAAAACGGGATACAATAAGTGAGCGCTTACTGTTAGTATGTATTCCGTGGGCAAAACGGGCTATATTAGTAATATAAACGGAATATATTCTGGGATATATGCCAGAATATATACTTTTTCCGTGGAGGTTCTTCATGCACTTACACTTTAATATTCATTTCAATTTTCAAAAGTAGTTATGACCGTCAGAACAGAAACGAGTTTGGATAATGGCAACTTAGCGTCAGTCAGTCCAGGTTATATAAGCTGGAATTTATTGTTTACACTACGATTCGTTCACAACTTATCACAAGTGGTCCATTAAGCGTTATCAATTAACGGCTAATATTGAAAAATAAATATATCTATATTTTATTCATAGGTAGCTTACTCTAGGTCAACACACCAAGGTCACATATCAAGTAAATGTTTAATTAGGTACTTAGTTTTTCTCCAAAGAGGCATAAGCAGGTGAGTTCCAAAACAGTATAGCATCGTGGTGACGACGGACGTCGTTGTCAATAAAGCATGGCTATTGCCCGAAATTTGAAATAAACAAAATATGCGTCATTGGCTGAAGTCGATAGTTTATGTTCGTCACTTGTAACCACCGGGAATTTGACCTTCAGCTACCTTCCAAGTAGTAGACGATTTTACTCACCCGACCTTAATGCCCCGTGATTCGATAAAATTGATATCAAGCATTTATCATCTTTGTTCTATTAAAGGCCGTTGGTTCTTTGTTTGTTGAGTGAGATCAGTTTTATTTGGATTGCCGTTATTATTAGAATATGTAAACAACTAAAAACGAAGTGAATAGATAAACTCGATGTTATTATTTACCACCTATGAATAACTCAGATAATAGTTGCAAATGAAATGTGCAAACCAAATGTGCAAATCAATGACTTACTTGCAGCACGGATACTACTTTACAAGTGCGCTGGTAGGTATATGAGCTTTAGATAATCAAATTAATGCCATAGCATTTTAAGTCGCAATTAACGAGGCCTGGTAGGGTTTACCACCTTTTAAATAGTTTGGCCCTCCGACCACAAAAGAAGAATACTATGATTCTTCTCAAACTCTCATTACATAAAACTATCACACTACAAAACTAATCAAAATATTTTTTTTGGATTTATCATAATTTCTAGACTAAAGTGTAAGGTGGGTTCGTCACTGTCACTATATCGTTCTAACTTCAAAACAATAATAGTCGGCCAAGGCCAGTCAAAGGTTATTGCCAGTGATAGTAGAATAATAACTTTTCAGCAACACTAAAACCTGACCAGTGTTAACTAACATGAGATTATGGACCTGACATGGGCCATACCCAGGGTTGCCAACTTTTCAGCCGCCAATAACCGGACAACAAATTTATTCTGGTCATTATGCTAAATAAAATAAAAAAACACGTGAAGTATCAATCAATAAGGTTTATTAAGAAAAACACACATGTATTAACTAAACAGCTAGGTAAAAAAAAAAAAAAAAAAAAACAAAAAAAAAAAAATATTAAGGTGTAGGAAAATTATTTTTTCTTAAAATTGTACTTGCTCTCGCTTTTAACAAGTAATTTTCCTGCATCTGTTCTTAGAAATTCTTCAAACGCTGAACAGGTCATGTTATAGTTGAACATCACTATCAATTCCGCCTTCACCATTTCGACTTTCAGACGATTTGTTTCGTCCTGCCAAATATTTTTCATAACGCTAAATATGCGTTCTACAAACGCATTTGATGGTGGATTTTTTTGGTGGTGGTTGTCAGAAGATTTGGGGCACTAGTTTAAAAAAAAAAAAAAACCCACAATAAATCAGCTCTTTTTGGATTTTTTTCCTGACTCCGTTGGTCCGTGCTAGTTCTAGTACTAGGTCCAGGTTCTTCCGCCCGCGGGCCCCTCGTGCCGGCAACTACGCCGCCGCGTCGCCGACGCATTGGCAACGCGTGTCGCGTCCACAATAATTCTATCTGACCGGACAAATCGCGTCCGGTCGGAAGTTAGCGACCTGACCCCAACGAATCATTCGAAAACCCAACAGTCCGGTCGAAAACCGGACGGTTGGCAACCCTGGCCATACCGTGAACAAAACCAGAATTTTGAATAATGAACTCACTTTTATTAATTTAATACGTAGGTACTTAGGCTTGCAGCAATGGTAAATCAGTAGAATAGCAATAAATAAGAAATACTTAGCGCTCTTTAATAATATTCGTATAACAACACAGAAGTTAGGTATTTACAATATAGAAACATAATTATTCAACTACCTACCTACCCACGTCATTAACAAAGGTATTATGGGCCTTGGGCAACGATAGGTATTTTTTTTCTTATTCTGTACATAGGTACACAGTTTGTTTAAAAAATATAGATAGATAACTGTTGTTATTACTATTCCGACATACATAAACTTAAGTGCATGAGTATACATCTAAACAGCTAAATACAATAGCATTGACAACTTAATTTGGTCGGGTTATACGCGGAGTTTTAGTATGGAAAAGTAATGAAAGATAATTTCTCTTAAAATACAACACTTAACTAGGTATCTGAATGTTTGATCGCTATAACTTCTTTAGGAGTAGTAATTTTTGTATAAATTTGGGAAGAAATCACAGAGTTTTTAATAGGGAAATCTTGAAATGAAAATTTAACACTGTGACTACCGCCACCCCACCAATGGCATGGTATATCTCGTAAACTACTGGAGTACTAGTTGTGAATTTTGGGTATCAATTTTATCTTGCAGGGTAGTAATTTTCTATGTAGGTTTGAGGAAAGTCGCAGGCTCCTCCAACTTGGAATCAACATTCAAAGTTGTGTTCCTGCTGAACGAGCGAGCGAAAGTTATCATCGTTGATTTCTCGATAAATAAAAATGCTTCAGTTCTGTTTTTTTACGAAATGGATCACATTTATGGGTAGTAATTATTTGTATACTTAGAATAGCTGTAGCATGCCCCCGTTTTCGGCGCTCATGGTGGTTCTGCTGAATGGAGCGACTGGACTACCTGCAAAGTCGATTTTCTCGAAAACTACTTAGGTACCAATTCTGTAGTTCGAGTACTAATTGGTACCAATTGAGTAGTAATTATTTACCAAATATGAAAGCGATTGCCGTCGGGGTCCTGCGGTAGTCACGGAAATGCTCCTAACAACCCTATGGATATAAAAACTGTTATTGACGTACGTCGTCGCCGATATCGCTTCTCAATGACTTATAATTTATGATTAAACGAACTTACCCTAAGTGAAGTTCTATCATAATTATACGAAGTGCCTCGTCCTATCGGCGATTACGTTATCGCCGATATCTCGCTGAAAAAGCATTGCAGAGGTCTGAAGTTTTTTGTAAAGCCTAGATTTGAATTTGTCAAAACATGTAAAAATATAGAAAAAAATCCTAGGTTTATATTTTACGAGCTGTAACACTTTAACTCCATGGCCGCGCCATTGAAACTGTGAAAAACACGAAATCGCCGATATTTCGCTGAAAAAGCATCGCAGAGGTCTGAAGTTTTTTGTAATACATAGATTTGAATTTGTCAAAATATGTAAAAATACACAAAATAATCCAAGGTTTCTTCATCAACTGTTTCTTTCCCAAAAACGACTTTTCGCAATACGAAAAGTCGTTTTTGGGAAAGAATCAGATTGTTTCCTTTGCCGAATTCACTTACACAATAAGGCTGCCGGTTTCTTAACTACATCTGGTCTGCGTCCACTGATTTTGTCCAATAATGTGGTCTTGGGAATAGCATATTCTTTGCATAATTGTCTTATCGATTTTTTTTCTCACGAATGTCACTTCATGCTTTCTTTAAATATTCTTCTGTGTATGTTTTCTTTTCTACCTTCAATAACGACTTTTCGCAATACGAAAAGTCGTTTTTGGGAAAGAAACAGATTGTTTCCTTTGCCGAATTCACTAACACAATTAGGCTGCGGGACCAGAACCAGCGCTGGAAGTGGATGGTGAAAAAAAGGTAGTTTAATGGCTTCTTAATATTTCCAAATGTGGATTTCCAGTGAAAGAACAGGAATTGTTGGATACTGTTCAGAAAATAATTCGTGATCAAAAATAAATTCAAAGATGATCGCCCAGGTCAAAAGTGGTTTGTCAAATTCTTGGCCAGAAATAATGAAGTCTCACTTAAAAATGCGGAAGGTATTAATAAAGCTAGAGCCCAAGTAACAGAAGAGTCGATCAGATTGTGGTTTAGAGAACTTGAGGAATATTTAGATTCTATTCCATTTAAAAACCACCTGATGCTGCCTGAAATTTCTAAAAAAGCAAGAAAACCTATTAAGCAAAGGATTCCAGCAGCCATATCTTCTTCTGCATGGAGAAAGTATTACGAAGATAAAGAGCAGATCAAGAACAAAAAACAGGAAGCAATACGAAAAAGAAAGTTAGAATGAATAGAGAAAAACGAACAGGAGAGAGCTTGAAAGGTTCAAAAAACTGCTCCGAAACGAAAAAAGAAGATAAAAGTCACACAGGAAACGATAGAGTCGATAGACGTGGAATCTGAGAAAGAAAATGTACCAGCCGTGGAGCTAATGAAATGTGCTGAATGTGACGATGTATTAATTTCTGATGTAGAAGATGACGATGAGATAAACATTGGCTGTGACAAGTGTATTGGATGGTATCATCTGAAATGCTCACGATTTCTAGGATTAAGTTATTCAGAAGCCAAAGATAATTCTTTTGAATGTGACTTGTGTAATTAATTAAAATTCGAAGGCAATCATACATTGTCTCATAATCATAATATTATGATTCAACATTTCTTTTAGTAGTAGGACTAGACAAAACTATTGTGTTGTTTTGTTGCTATAATATAGCCAACAACTTATCAATCAAGGCTGATCTTCAGTGATATTGCAATATCGTGATTTTAGGGAAAAATTAACAGAACTGATTGTTGTTGACCTGCAACCTTTAAAACGGTTGAAAATGATTAATTACCTGTTTTAGAATAATGTTTCGTTTTTTTTAAGTAGTTTTGTTTTAAGCTCTATCAATGTTGAGAAGAATAAATAGGTATTCTTATTTTCTTTATAGTGATTTATTAATGATAATAATGTTGATTTTCTAATAACTATATTCTTGAATAAAGAATCTGTTAAAATACAATTTTTCTTTACATTATCTTAAAAATATCACCCCTACATTCCTTTTCTTAGCTGGTGGACGCAAAATGGTCTATGGGTGGACGCAATTTAGAATTTTTGGACGCAAAGTGGGTAAAACGCGTATTTTGGAAGTTTGGCTATTTATAAAAAAAACACAAGTAGTTTCGAACAAAACTGAAAGCGATCCCTATAGTAGACTATATAATGAACACATTACATAACTTTTTCATTGAAACTAGTGCTGGAACATTTTTATCTTCTCCTTCAAACTTGCCAACTGCATTAAATTGACGCGACCTGGCAAAATGACCCTAGATTAACAATCAAAGTTATCATTATGTAACAAAAATTCTTATTCAGTCATTTTCTTAATTACTATTTTTATCTTTAATAACAATGTTTCGTCATTAAGTATTAAAGTTTTATAAATAGGTACTAACAATCACAGTTGAAGTAACATAGGTTCTTGAAAAATTTTTATATATGGGTTACTGGTTAAGTCGACCTAGATCCATTAAGAGGTTATAGTTCCCATCATTTCTGACTAATTTGACTATGAAACACCCTAGCCTAAACCTAACCGTTTTTGAGATATTGAACTTAGAAGGTTTTTTAAAAAAATATGCCAATTTCTTAAGAATTGGCATTTTTTTTTGTCTTCTATGGCCTTATTTTTTTTCTAATTCCGATTTTTGAGTACTAGAGAAGTTTGTTTATTATTCTAAATGCAAAAAGTCCAAATATCTGAACCATAGGAGTCATAGTAGAGGACTGAAAGTGTAAAAAACAAATAAATTTATAATTTTTTTTTTTTCTTTTAGCAAAATTAAAAAAAAAATGTATGGTAGTTGTGCTGCAGATATGCTTAATAATATCTTTGTTCTATTAGCTATCCAACAAGGTATAACAAGCTAGGGGTCTTATCACAATTCTTAGAAAAAACTTTAATAAAAAGCTCACAGGTAGTAGTAAAAATAAGGGTTCTTTTGCCCTATTGTCCTTCCATGGGGCTGTGATGCGTGCGAGCGGGACAAATTACTGCAGGTTGGTACGGAATAACCTTATTAATACGTCTACCAATACTGCTGAGCGTGCCCGCCTGCTGGCTGTGGGTGAGTGGGAGTCGGGCCTCTGGCTTCAGGCACTACAGTCGCCTAACATAGGTACTATGCTAGGTGACACAACCTTCCGACTCGCTACATGCCTGCGATTGGGCGCTCCTTGTGGGGCTCCACATCGCTGTCAATGCGGTGAAGCAGTCGACTGCCTCGGTCACCATGGCCTATCTTGTAGTAAGAGTGCAGGTCGGATTGCGCGGCACGCTAGCATTAATGATCTCATCCGTCGTGCTCTTGCCACCGCCGGGGTGCCAGCTGTCTTAGAACCCAATGGCCTGGCACGCGTCGATGGGAAGAGACCAGATGGTATGACCATAATGCCTTGGAAGTTAGGTAGGTCTTTGGTGTGGGATGCAACTTGCGTCGACACCCTTGCACCATCCCATCTTCCTAGCACGGTGGGCTGCGCTGGGGCGGCTGCTGCAGGTGCTGAAAACCTCAAACGGCGCAAATACAACAATTTAATTGGTCATTATGTGTTTGAGCCGTTTGGGGTTGAAACACTAGGGCCATGGGTTCCGAGTGCTCACATATTATTTCGGGATATCGCCAAACGGTTGGTCGACTCTTCTCGAGACCAGAGGGCTGGCCTTTTTTTTGGCCAAAGAATCAGCATTGCCATCCAACGTGGCAATGCTACCAGCCTTCTGGGCACTTTTCCTGTTGACAGCGATGTGGACGAATTTTTTGACGCCCCGTAAATGTACATATCTTTATTCTTATTTTATTTCTAATATTAGTTTATAAATAATACTGTACTTATGTATTATATTATGTAAATAAAATTGTTATTTGTCTCATCACAGCTAAATATTTGTCTTGCTAAATCATTTTGATCGTTTACACTAAAGATCTGTTATAAAATTTGCCAAATGTACTTGTTTAATCACAGCTAAAGATTTATCTTGCTAAATCATTTTGATCTTTTACACTAAAGGTCTGTTATAAAATTTGCCAAATGTACTTGTTTAATCACAGCTAAAGATTTACCTTGCTAAAACATTTTGATCCTTAACACTAAAGGTCTGTTATAAAATTTGCCAAATGTAAGTACTTGTTTAATCACAGCCAAAGATTTACCTTGCTAAATCATTTTGATCCTTTACACTAAAGGTCTGTTATAAAATTTGCCAAATTTACTTGTTTAATCACAGCTAAAGATTTATCCTGCTAAATCATTTTGATCTTTTACACTAAAGGTCTGTTATAAAATTTGCCAAATGTACTTGTTTAATTACAGCTAAAGATTTTATTTGCTAAATCATTTTTATATTTTTACTGGGATTAGAAAGCTCTGTTAAGAAATTACATCACCGTTGATGTATATGATTTCAAGATTTTAATATTAGATTTTCTAAAAAAGTTATAGGTAGCAGTTTATTAAACACGTGTTTACTTGTTTTAAAGAGTTTACTGATAGCGACGCTATCTGTCTTCTCTATTGATGATGGTGGTATGCTTCGTCGCAATAGACTTCACTACACACTAGACTCCGACAGCCAGAGTAAGGTTGGTATGGCTTTCCCTTGTTGTGAGATATTATAACATTTTCATTAGGTTTGAGTATCATCATCCCTGACTTATGAGAAGTTCCCTCCTCATAAAGGGAATCAGGCATGAGTTGGGCATGGTGACCACCACGCTGCCCTTAATTTTATCCATTATGATATTTTGTAGATCTTTGAATATGATTGAGAATGGACGAAACGCATTAAAGAAAATTTATTACCAGTATACTGTAACTGCGTCATTCGTGAAGGCTTTTGGTTTGTTATGCCATGTTATGTATTTTTGATATTTATTGTTAATGTGACTTGCCAGAAGGTAATCTTCAGGTGTTCTAAATTTATCTTTCAATAATTGGTCATATGCATTTTCTTTTAGTTACCATTCTACGCCGGGATGTGACTTTTGCAATGCAGTATAATATCAGCTACTTGATTTTCAGTCAACCGTAAGAAGCGTAAATGAAAATATGTATGATAGTTTTCCACCAATGCCGCTGGCTAAGTTGAAGAGATGAGAGTATAGAATTCCACCCATTCGATTAATGCAGCCTATATTGCTGTTGAATTGTCTAAACATAACGGTATTTCACAATTATTTCAGGATTGAAAGATGCTAATAATTCCAAATAAAAAACAAGAGATATTCACATTCCTTGTCTGACCACTGGCCCCTAGCAGTCTCATCCCCACAGGCTGTCGCCCCCCCCCCGCCCCCTATGGTTGAGGCGTCAGAAAAGATTTCGGTTTTATTTGCTAAATTTTTGAATGGCATATGGCCACCAATCAGGAATTTTTTGTATGGATATTCATGTACTTTTCCTAATTTACTTGACCTTGAAGGTTTAGGATTTTACAACATTCTAGTTTTTAGTTATTTAAATAAAGCTATTCATATTCAATAGTAGGGCATGCTGAGACCAGTACCTAGTCCTACAAAGCATGTAAATTGTTTGATTTCATAATTGATAAGTTTTTCTTATCTGTAGGTAATGTTACATGATAGTCATAGTTAAAGTGACACAAGTAAATAATATACATATCCCAAAAATGTAATATTAGTGGCTGTAAAGTTTGTTATTTAATAACTTGTGATTAACTTCTTAGTGTTTTAAATGTTTTCTATTACCAATCAATAGCCACAGGATCTTAGTGATTTGTTGACAGTTTTCATAACTTTAGTGAAAATGTAAGGTGCAGTGTTTTACCCAAACGGCAGTAGACTGAGCTCATTAAACTTTTCATGAAGGAAAATTTAGATATTTGCTAGAATTTTTGTGATATTTTATAAGAAATTATGCATCTTTAAAGTGTGTTATGTAAAGTATGGCCATGGAACAATCATTTGATATCATCTTTAATTATGTGCACAAGTCTTCAAGTTTAAAACAGCTTGCATCAATGAACTTATTAAGGTTTTAATTTTTAAATGCATACTGCCAATGGGTGATGGTCTTAACAAACACTTGAGACAAATTGCCCTTTTCAAGGCTGGCACTTAGATATTGTACCAATGGAGATCAACAAGTTGATTGTGTCCTTATAGTGTGTTTTTTCCACTGGGCTATCTTGACGTGTTGTGGGTACCAATGAAACCCTCAATCCATGATAGCACGGTCTTATGGTCAGTTATAAGTTACCACTGTTTATAAAAAAATTATAAGTGACCTGCGTACCTTAGTGAGTTTAGTGGTGTCAAGGTTGTTTCGTCGGATGAGACAACCGCTTTAAGTTTTTGTACGGCTGACTCAGGCTATAGACAGGCTCCCTGTTCTCCTGTCGCCCTTGTGGCGCTGGTGGAGCTTTCCAGTATTTTGCTTGGAACATGTTGGGTTTGGGTGCTGTTGCTGCACCTGATTTAGAACCCACTTTTTCAGCTCGAAGAGTTTCAGCAAGTGTTTACCGGAACAGATATTTATCAATCTTTGTGTTTTGAACTTTGAATTTGCATCTAGTAATTGAGTCACAATGTTGAACTTTACATAAGGTGCGAGTGGCAACGATTATTTAACTTAGTAGCTCTGTATCACTTTCTTTTGTATCCAGTACTTTGGATTCTTGCTCCTAAGCAGGAGATGGTGCTGAGTAGTCTTTGTTTTGATTCAATCGTCTTGGCCTTTTATCAATAATTTGGGCATTTTGCTGTATAGCATAGGAGAACGAAACGTGGGGACATTTGTCACATTTAATGCCAGCCAGTATTTCCCCTGCCGAAGGACCTGTAGGAGAAATACGCCGCCTGTGGCCTCTAGGGAGACAGGCCACATGTTGCAAGACGCTCCAGACAGCTGATCACTTCCTTGTTGAGTTCGGCCCCATCACAATACTCCGTGTTCAATGTTGAGTCAAACCCAAGAATTTCGAGAACATCTGTGTGTTATCCGAACTTAAGCTGTTCATTTACTAAGAGATTATTATTTCTTAATGTAATAAATCCAAAATGCCATTTTTCATGGCGCTACAAGTTTCTGAGTTGTGTATTAGCATAATTAATTAGATTAATAAAAAGAAGATGGCTTCATTTGAGTTTAGGTTGACCTTTTAACGGTTCTCGGCGATATGTCACAGCATGTATATCCGTGGATTTTTGCACTTAGCTCTGGTCATAAACTGAGGTAGTAGGGGTAGAATTTCGTCATAGACGACCCTTTTTCCGGTAGCATAGGTCAGAGATAGTGAGACTTCGCCGTTAATAGACTGAATCTAAAACTTGCTCCGTACATCTCTCATACTACGTCGCAAAAGTTATTAAATGACAAAATGACCTTTCGACACGACGTTGATAATCATTTTTATCAGTTATTATTTAACAAAATACTGTATAGAGCGCACTCATCGAAGCGCATGATATTGCAATGTCATATCAGTTGGAACGAGTACATAGCAACGCTCATTGCTTCAGCCATGCGTTATTATTAGCAATTGAATATAGCACAGAATTTAGTTCGTCATTTCAGTTTATAGTAGGGTAACTACATATTCTTAGCTACTGTTTTTTTAAGAACTCATGTGAAGAAGGAGGCAGGCCAAATGGGCCTCTTAAGAACAAAATGTTAAAATCCGTAGTGGACTTTAGTGGGTTTACTTTTTTTAGTTTCTTAGTGACCTCTATTTGCTTTGTTTATCGACAATCAAAAATTGATAATGTGAGGTACAATGGGCCTCCTTCGATTTTTTTTTTATAATTTGAGTTTTTAGCTTGTTTTACTTTTGTTTCTCATTCTGTGGGGTTTAGTAGGTAGTAAAGATGGAGGCCACACTTGGAACAAAATTTTGAGTCAAATACCTACGTATCTCCATCCCGCTTTCTGTGGCCCGACCTCTCTTTCTAGTGTGGACTATAGTATTGCTATCTTCTTATTTAAATCTCCTAGATAATTCTTAGAAATAGTCACCACACTAGCCCAACCAGAAGTTAAACACTTAAAATATAAAGTAAAGCAAGAAAAATATAAAATACGAAAGCTTTATAATAATCTACCAGCAGATATAAGGAACACATCTTCTTTTAATGTATTCAGGGCTAAATTCAAACAGTACGTCACTAACAACACGAAACTTCTAAGCTAACGAAATCAGTCTCACTATAACAATGTCGACCTACATTAAGAAAACAAAACTGTTAGCTCTGGACTACACTAACCTTAGTCATGTATGTATTCGCTAAGTGAACAATGTATGTTCTTTTAGAATAAATAAAGAATCTTTAAACCCAAAACACTGTCCAATAATTTACCTATAAATAAATACTTGAACTATGATTAGTTCCATAATTGAAAATCACAACATTGTAGGCCACGTGTGCATATCTGGATTGGCAAATCAATGAATTATAATCCCATTTTGTAAGGATTCGGTAATGTGGCAACATTAGCCCTATGTGCCAAAATAAATCATCAATATGGCGGTTGTTTACTTTGCGGTTCACAGCTTCGTTTGAGATTTTTCGATATTTTTTAATGTTATAATTAAAAAAATGCTGCAAAATTTTGTTGTGAGTGGAGTTAACTCATCGTAACAGACTTTTACGCTGGTTTAGCAGTCACCGTCAACATGCGCCGTATTGCAACTATGCATTTACTGGAAATTAAAGTTAATTATTTTTCTTTGTATTATATTCAGTCTTGCATCAGCCACCAGCTATATATCCTGTATTTTTATAATTAAAGTAATTGTGTAATAAATAAATATTTTTTCAACCAAATCCCTGACCGCCGAAACATAACTGGCGCAGTCGGTAGGATCGCGACGTTCTAAGATCGAATCCAACTCTTCATCTTAAGAACGACGGTTCTCAAATCGTTCCTTCGTGATCTACAAAGAACCTATCGCGCGGTCGGACACCTCTACGGTCATCGGGATAATTCTCCGGAGAATTGGAGGAAGCTGCGTTGGAGGAGACTCGACTCGACAGGAGATGCAGTGGCTGCTTTGGTAAGTGCTCTTGTTTTACCAAGTGTCCTTGCTCTATTTCCTGCCTTATTTTAATTTGTGTATTTTATGTTAATCTGTGTGTCTGTCTCTAAGCTAAAATCGCAGTAGTCAGCCACAAAATTATAATAAGTAGCGTTAACTATCCCACGCGTAAATTCATCATCATCATCATCATCATTTCAGCCGAAAGACGTCCACTGCTGGACATAGGCCTCCCCCAGGCGTCGCCACATTGACCGATCCCGTGCGTCTCGCATCCAGCGCCTTCCCGCAACCTTAACCAGGTCATCGGTCCACCTAGTGGGAGGCCTTCCAACGTATCGTCTTCCAGTTCGCGGTCGCCACTCCAGAACTTTTCGGCCCCATCGGCCATCCGTTTTACGAGCAATGTGCCCTGCCCACTGCCACTTAAGTTTGGCAATACAACGCGTAAATTCGAATTGTTTAATTTGACACCTCTATTGTTTCGCGTCGAGCGCCACTAGGTAGATAAGCTACAGAAAAACAAAGTCGCTCAGGGATTATGATGCCAACTATAAACCTTACAAACTAATCGCAGATTTAATGCCAAGATATGATGGCAATCCTAAATTACTTAATTATTATATTAGAAAAGTAGAAAACTTTTTAATATTAACTTCCGAGGCAGATTGTTCGCACCTAGCATTCATCTGCTTAATTAAAAGTAGGCTCAGTGGTCTAACCATAGACGCAATATATAGCGTACGAAGGCCACTTAGACTCATGGCTAACAATTATGAACGCGTTAATTAGGCGCCTTGGCGAACCACGAAACGAAATACAAGTAATGCTGGAGTTAACGCGAGTGCGTAGGTCTAAGACAGGAGACGCTGAAAGCTTCGGCAAACGCCTCCGCGAGCTTTAAGATACTCTGTATTCCGTAGGAGAACATGGTAATAAATCGTATTATGAAAAGATGGTTATTGAACAGTATATTAACCAGCTAGACTTCCACGTCTCGTTGGGCGTTCGAATCGCAAAACCGGACACCTTCGAAGCAGCCATCATAGCGGCTAGACAAGAAGAAGCTAGGCTTTCATATAATAGGGCTAATAACAGTTATAATCCTTCAACGTCACAAGCAAAGCCCAAGGAGTTAGCTAAACAACCAGGCAATAATAATCAAATCCGTAATACAGTAAGCCCGTTTGCACCTGGCTTTGTTATTCAACAAAATTATAGGACCCCCAAACAGCGTCAACAATGGGTACAATCTGTATTGCCCTGGAAGACCAAACCAGCATCAGGTAACTCTAGACCAAATGCTTCACATAACTTTAGGAACCAACCAAACATTCCAAAACCACCAGTTCCTACGCCAGTATCATCGGACGTCACAATGCGTACGGCAGGTAAGCCAGAAAACCCACAGTTCGCACAACAGTTGTTCTATATTCCAATTCAAATGGCCACTCAAGAACCAGGATCGAGTGACATGGAGCTCTACAACACCATCACAGACAGTAACGGCATAGCACTAGAGCCAAATGTAACCATGGACGAACAAGAAGTAAGTTGTGACCAGGATTTTACCCTTGACACCAACCGAGACAACCAGACTTAGTTTCAATCAATTTCCAGACCAAGAAATATTTACCGTACATAATACTACCAGAGTTTGACGGTAGGTTTCTATTAGACACAGAGGCCAGTCATTCAACTGACGTAGTTGCAGGTACCATATTTGAGTACTGTGTAGAAACAGAACCCTTTCAAATTATACGGCACACAGTTCATCAGTTCACGACAAGGTAATGTACCTTCCCTTACCTCCCGCGTTTAATAGTGATATAACACATAAGTTTTTAATATTTGATTTTGACCCTAAATATAAAGGTCTTATCGGAATGGACCTTCTTCAGAAATTAAAGAGTAACATTGATTTAAATAACAATGTATTACGCACATCTACGGCAGAAATACCAATACACTTTAGTTCTCCATCCCAAAATATACGTATAGAACCTAGATGCGAAAAGATAGTCAAAGTAAAAACCAACTACTTAGATGGACAATACCTTCACGACGATTTAATCTGGTCAGATGATTTAATGTCCCCAGCAGCTATAGTTAATGTTACAAACGGTTCTTTTAAAACATCGTGAATTAATCATAGCGATCAAGAGAAGTGTATCCCGCTTAACCCGTCAGTTGAATTAGAGAAATTTTCCAATGCCAATAAAAGTAATAGTCACGATATTAATAACATACAGGTAGAAAATAACATTGACCGTATATTAAACGAAAACCTTCAGAAAATCCGTACAGATCACATGAACGAAGAAGAAAAGCTCGAAATAACCCGGTTATGTTATCAGTATAGAGACTTGTTCTATGCAGAAGATATACCACTCACTTTTACACACGCTGTTAAACACGAGCTCAGATTAAGCGATAATACACCAGTTTTTGTACGTAGTTACAGACAAGCTCCCCAACAACGCGAAGAAATTCGTAAACAAGTGGATAAGCTCCTTCAGCAAGGTATCGTGCGAGAGAGCGTATCTTCTTGGTCATGTCCCGTGCATATCGTACCCAAAAAGCCCGATTCTTCAGGCAACGTCAAATGGAGACTCGTAATTGATTACAGACGACTCAATGACCGTATCATTGAAGATAAATACCCTTTACTAAATATACATGACATCTTAGATATATTAGGACGAGCGCAATACTTTACAACCCTAGACCTTGTTAGCGGTTTTCACCAAGTGGAAATGCACCCTAACGATACTGAAAAAACCGCATTCACCACTGAACGAGGGCACTATGAGTTCCTTAGAATGCCCTTTGGACTTAAAAATGCTCCAAGTACATTTCAAAGACTAATGGATCATATATTAAGAGGCATAGATAATGTTTACACATACTTAGATGACGTAATAATAATTTCTACGTCACTGCAACAACACATAGAAAAAATTAAACAAGTATTCGATCGATACAAAACACATAATCTAAGGATCCAGTTAGATAAATCACAGTTCCTACAAAAACAGGTTAACTTTTTAGGACATGAACTAACAGATGAAGGTTTAAAACCAAACAAAGACAAGATATAAGCCGTACTTAACTTCCCCATACCCAAGACCCAGAAGGAAATAAAAGCCTTCTTAGGTTTAGTCGGCTATTACAGAAAATTCGTAAAAGATTTCGCCAAGCTTACTAAACCAATGACCCTTTGCCTTAAGAAAAATAATAAAGTCATACACTCCCCGGATTTCTTAGAAGCTTTTAATACTTTGATGAGCCCTTCATCCTCACCACTGATGCTTCAGACGTAGCATTAGGTGCGGTATTAACCCAAGGAATAGTAGGATCCGACAAACCGATAGCATTTGCATCCCGGACATTATCAGATACCGAATCGCGATACTCTACAATAGAAAAGGAACTACTCGCCATAGTATGGTCAATAAAATACTTTTGGCCCTATCTTTATGGTAGAAAATTCATCATCTATGCCTGACAATGAAAATAAAGGTATACCCATCATAGCAGACGCTATTGATAGGCAGTTAAAACAGTTCCACATTAGGTCAACACCCGGTTCTGTGTATAGAGTAGATGACAGATCTACTAACTCAAAAGTAGTTATAAAAGATGTCTTTATTCCAGTAAATAATACAGAGTCCGAGATAATTAGTTTCCTTAAAGAGCACACTATTGCTGATCGTATATTCCATTGTTGCTTTCATAATGAAGAATTATACCATGCCTTTTCTAGAGTTTACACAACAATATTTAAGGACAGAGGTCCTAAGCTACTTAAATGCACAACACGCGTAACTCTAGTAGAAAACAAACCGGAACAACAAGAGTTGATTAAGAAATATCACGAAGGTAAGACTGTTCATCGTGGTATTCAGGAGACGTGCAAACAGTTGCACAGAAATTACTATTGGCCAAACATGCTTCTTACCATTCAAAGATTCGTTAATCAATGCGACACCTGTTTGAAATCTAAATACGAACGAAACCCTCTTAAACCACCTTTAGCTATAACCGATACCCCTCGTAAACCGATGGAACATATATTTATGGACCTATACTCAACTGGAGGCGCAACATTCCTTACAGTCATCTATAATATCTCTAAATACGCTCAGGCAGTCCAACTAACAGCATGCAGTAGTGTCCATATAGCAGAAGCATTGTCAAACGTTTTCTCAGTGTTAGGTTTACCGAATAAGATAACCACAGATTCAGACACTAAATTCGACAACGATGTTATTAAAGAAATTTGTGCACTACATAACATCCATGTACATACACTTTACGACACCCTATAACCCTAACTCTAATTCCCCTATCGAACGTTTACAATCTACACTAGCTGAAATAATTAGGATACAAAGAATGACTAACAAAGATGACCCTATACAGCTAATCATGAAGTACTCTATAATAGCTTACAATAACGCTATTCATTCGGCAACAGATTATACACCTCATGAGTTATTATTCGGACACACAGCATCCAGAAATCCACTAGAGTTGTTCTATCCAAAAGAATTTTACCAGGACTATGTCATTAAGCATCGTGCCAATGCTGAGGCAGTTCAAGAGTGCATCGCTGCACACATGTCTAAAAACAAGGAGCAGGTTATTGCTAAAGGTAACCAAGAAGCAGAAGAAATTAAATTCAAGGTAGGTGAAACTGTCTATAAACAGGTAGCAAAGTCAGCACGCAGTGATAAAACGAAGCCAGTCTTCAAAGGACCATACAAGATCATACACCTTCACCCAAATAACGTGGCTGAATAGGTAACCATCCAAATTCTAAGTCCATTAGGGTTCACTTCAAACTACTACGGAGGCCTTATCTTGTTGCAGGACCTTCATCGCAGGAGCCGTCGTGTTCAACACAACAGCAACCGTAACCATTACCCAAGTAGGTAACGACAATGGTATCCTCCTCCTTAAACAAGGTCAACTCCTTAAACAAGACAACTACTTTAGCCTTGCTTGCGTTTACAACATTAGCAATCTGCACTTTAAATCTATCCAATTGATGTCCCTATATGCAAGCACAAAAAACGCTGAGAGTACAGCATCTGGAGAGTTACATAAAACGTATAGGAATCAAATAGAATATAGCCTTAATATTATTGGTAAGAAGGTTAAGTTTTTAACGCCGCAAGTTAGAAAGCGACGCGGTCTTATAGATGGATTTGGTACTGTCGTTAAGTCTATCACAGATAATCTCGACCATGAAGACGCAGTTAAGTTTGAAGAAGAAATTTTAAACATTAAAAACAGAGTTAGAAATATTTAGAAAGAACAAAGGAAATCTTTAGTATTAGCACATAATACAATCGATGAGTTCAGTAAACAGTTAACAAAATTAAATAATAATCAGAAACATTTGGCTAGTTTATTACAAAATATTACTAATAATTCCAACGATCTGTCTAACCATTTACATTTCCTAGATATTTACGTACAGATAGATTTTAGTTTACAGATAATTTTAGATAGGTTAATGTTATTAGAAGATGCCATGACTTTTGCTCAGATAGGCACCATGCATCCTAGTATTATAAGCCCTCAGAATTTAATAGAAGAGTTAAGAAACTTAGAGAGTATGTTTATGTTTAAACCAGTAGCTAGTATTAGCATTAGTAACATATACAGGATAGAGAAGTCAATTAATGTTAAAGCTTACAGTACAGAACACTCTGTTAATTTTATTCTCGAAATCCCCTCAATAACCTCAAAAACCTACGACCTTATCCATCTCTATTCTATCCCAAATAAAAGTAACCTTACTATCATCCCAAAATCCAAATACCTGGCACTTGGTAACGATGAGTACGCTTACCTGGAAGAAGATTGTCAGCCACTGACCGACAACACCCAGCTCTGCAAGCTTCTCGACACCAGAAGAATTGAAGACACAGATGACTGCATACTATCACTCATCCAGCATCGCCCAGCAAATTGCACCTACGCTAAGATGAACTTAAGAAGAGGAAAAGTTCAGAAGATCGGAGACAACAACTGGCTACTTGTCCTCAGAGAAGAAGAAGTCACCAAAACACTATGCAACACCAAGACAGATTACAAGAAGCTGTCTGGCATTCATCTCGTAACACTAACCGAAGACTGCCAGATGAACATCATGAACAAGACACTGCGGTCTCACACTGACTCGGTCGTCATCAAAGAGGTCATACCATTACCGGAGCAGCATCAAGTCTCAGAACAATCAATACAATACGAACTCCAATTAGAAGACATCTCACTAGACAGCATCCACCAACTTATCAACAGAGCAGGCGACATCTCCGTGCCAGAAGATAATTGGTCAATCGTAGCAGCTACACCTAGCTGGAGTACAATCATCGTACAATCATATAATTGTTTTGGAACATGCCATCGATCCTATATTAATTTTAGACAAGCCGGTATGACCTCAAGACTACTCAGTCTCATAACCAAATCTCATATATGTATATAAGGGTATATTACTAAGCTATTGTAAGACACTTACTCCTACAATAGCATTTACTAAGACTAATTGCACTTGAGATAACTTACTCTTACATGCTTATTTTCTAAGCTCGTTTGATTTTATAATAGACTTGCTAAATGCTATTGTAAGAATGTCAGACTAATATCAGAAAGCGTTTTATACTATTAAAGATTACGTTGAGGACAAAAAGGCTTGGGATTGAGCTGCTCCAATTAATTTTGTTTTTTTTTATATTTTGCACCGTGAATTTTGTTTTTAATTTTGATATTTTTTTTTGTTTTCTTGCAATGACAAGAATATTTACTTTTTAAAGTATTATATTTTTTATTTTTTATTATTGTGAATGTGAAGACTATGTGGATTTTTGTTTTTTATTATAACTTAGTTAGTTTTTACTCATGGTCTGGCAGCTTGAGTAGTTTATGCGGCCTACCCGAATGTCCTTTCTTTGGTATTGTTCGTCGAATCGTTGAGCTCCGTAAATTCTGAGTTGAGCTGCTCGGTTATTGACAAATGCGTGCACTGACTGGACAGGTCCACTCAATCTGGCTGGTTCTTTCCTCAAAAGACCATTTCAGACATAATATGTCTACATGGTCTTCACATGATATAACCAAGTTTTTGTCAAGACTTTAAAAGAGACTGTGACCTCTGAGTTTGTTTCGGCCTTTCTTCTCAGAGTAGTCAGATAGGAAACGCCGACCTCATCTAGTTTTAAAAAATATGATCGACATGTAAAAGTGTTTGTACAAACCAACTTACAGAAATAAAATCATTTATCATTTATCATTTATCAACATTGCATAACAGCACTGTAAGTACGTGAATTTCTAATCTTATTTGAATCTATTATAAGATCAACAGTATTGGTTAAGTATGATATTAGAGTGATTTGGATCAACATATTTACAATACAAAAGACAATACCAATATAAGAGCGTTTGATCTTAGATCGATTTTGAGAATACAAATTTTTATCATTTTAAGAGTAATATTTCGCTGGCCATATTTTATTTAAAATTAAAAACTTTTAATAATAATAATGGATTACAAAAACTGGAAAAGCTTACAGAAAATGGTGGCTACAGGAGAAAAGTTGTTACGAAGTACAACGAAATGTTGAAAAGAAAAACAAATATACCGCTGCCAGGACAAGGTAGTGTTGAGAAAAATATCAGTGAGGGTTCTGTATGTTTTGCTTCCGTACAAGTGATTTCAATGAAGATGAATCTCTAAGCGAGGACAAAATTGACTATGAAAAATCTTTCGAGTTGAGTTAAAAAAAAAACGGGCCAAGTGCGAGTTGGACTCGCGCACGATGGGTTCCGTACCATTATCGCAAAAAAACGGCAGGAAAAACAAGTTTGTTGTATGGGAGCCCCACTTAAATATTTATTTTATTCTGTTTTTAGTATTTGTTGTTATAGTGGCAACAGAAATACATCATCTGTGAAAATTTCAACTGCCTAGCTATCACGGTTCAGGAGATACAGCCTGGTGACAGACAGACAGACAGACAGACGGACCGCGAAGTCTCAGTAATAGGGTCCCGTTTTTACCCTTTGGGTACGGAACCCTAAGAATATGTCAAGAAATGGGCATTGAAATTTGACATATCACATGCATCACTAAATGAATTGTTATTTATTTTAAACACGAAATAACCGATATTTTTATATAGTTTCGAACATAAAATGCAAAGAAGTGAGTGTCTTATAAATGATCTAGACTTGTATTTTGTACCGCTGTTACAAAGTTACTTTAAAAAAAAAAAAAAGATTTTCGTATCGTTTAATTATCAGCACCCAAGTAGTTGCTTCATAAGTATGTAGTTAAATAAAAAATTACAAATCTTATAACAAAGTAACTATTAGTCACACAATGACAAAAATTAGTAACAAAACTTGAACCAATTCAATTCAATCAATCGAAATAATTAAAATATATATATTTACATGAGGTCTGGGTGTTGTTTTTAATATGAATTGTTCACATAATGATTATAAATTGACATCGATATAGTGGTTATAAATTGTGTACACATAGCAATTTTCACACCAAAAAAAAACGTAGCGTAAAAGTTTTCTTATGTTCATTTGATTCATATGAAGTATTTAGGTTTATTCTTCATGACGTTATTGTAGTGCCCATATCCGTGAAATATTTCGCTCAACAAGAAGTGTGTTTCTTTCCAAGCCCATGCTAAATGTTTTAGCATACGGAAGTCTTCCTTGACCAAATAACGATCTATATCCATATAAACAACCATTTCACATGACAAACGTTGTCCCTTGAATAAAAATAAATTTAATTAGCATAATGGTATTAAATATCAAGTTTATTTTTTTGTCTCTTGGCGGTTTAAGGTTTTTGTAAAATTGCGAGGAACCCCAATTTATTTCAATATGGAGTTATCTATAGTATTACAAATGCTAAAATAAGAGTAAACATTCTTATAATAGTCTAATAGTACGCTTGTAAAATGCAGCTGCACTAATGGCGACACTATCAATACAAATTAACAAATAAAATTATTAAACGAGATCAGTAAATACCATATTTAATAAGGCGTATGAATTTTGAAGCGTAAAATAGGGTCTACTTAACAGTAAATAATATTATCCAATGTGAATAATTACCGTAAAACTTAAATACACGCACTTGATAATAGCGGCGCTTTAGTATAACAATTAACTTCACAGCAACTTTAATTGCAAATATCATTTATTGTTTTTCCTTCCATTGTAAAACTGTGAAACCATAAGTATCGCAGCACTCACACGAAGTTTGATCTGACGTAAAATCAAAATAAGCTTGTTTTGGCTCAAAAGATGCTGACGTTAGATCAATATAAACCTATGCAGGTTTACAAGATACTTACGTAAAAGCAATATGAGCCTAAGTCGGCTTAAATTAGTTTTGGCTAGATTACTGTAAGTGCAAACAGCATTCAATTAGACTCAAATTAGAACGATATTACTCTAAATGTGCTTATAATTGGTGCCCAAACTCAGGCTTATACGATTATATAGGAGTGATGTAAGAGCGAAAAAATTGTAGTCTTGAGTTTGTTGTAAGCCTAGTTTTTGCGGGGTGGGGGTATAATCCCGACTCTGATAGTGAGACTCCTCAACTTGTTATTCCAATTTCACTCCGTCCCGAGATCTTGAAAGTGTGACGATTCACCTCTGGCAGGCCATTCTGGAATCGATCGTACTTACCACAAGATCGCCCAGTCCTATTATTTTCCCGGGATGCGAAGAATCATTACCGATTATGTGAGAGCTTGTGTCGATTGTCAACGATATAAGGCTACAAATGACAAACCCTCTGGACTACTACAAACGCCCGTGATGCAGCAGCGGAATGAGGTCCTAGCTGTAGACCTTTTCGGTCCCTTACCTGAAGGAGAGAACGGTGAGAGGTGGATACTTCTAGTCGAAGAAACCGCCACACGTTGGGTTGAGCTCTATGCCCTTCAGGAAGCGACTGCTGAAGCCTGCGCCCGTACTCTTACCGAGGAATACTTTCTCCGTTATGACTTACCGCGCAGGGTCACATCCGATAACGGCGTACAATTTGTCGGGGCTGTCATGCAACAATGTATGTTCATCTTAGGGGTCAAACAAAACTTTGTGCCACTTTATCACCCGGAGGCAAACCCCGCCGAGCGTAAGAATCGGGACCTCAAGGCGCAGCTCGCACAACTCGTGGACCATTGCTCTTGGCCTTCGAAACTCCCAGTGGTTCGTTTCGCTATGAATAGCGCGGTATGTAGAACCACAGGTGAAACTCCCGCATATCTCATGGTTGCCCGAGAAATGAGGTCCCCCACAGAAGCTCGTCATGATTTGAGGGCCATCCTCGATAAAGAGAATTTTCTTCCCCAAATTACACCCTACCTAAGATCTATTATCAACTCACTATCTGCAGTTCGTGAACGAGTCGAATTACAGCAAGATCAGTCTAAGAAGGTTGCTGATCGATCCCGTCCACCAAGTGCAACGTACGAGGTTGGAGATAAGGTTCTGGTCCGTTCACATGTAATGAACCAAGGTACCAAAGGTCTCACTGCTAAATTTGTGCCAAAACGGGATGGACCATATGTTAGTCCAACCACTTATCTTATCTCGCCAATAGGAAACCCTGAGGAATCCATAGGAAAATATCATGCACAGGATTTGACGCCCTTTGTTGACAGTGTACTGAAAACGACGTACCACCTAAACCTGTAATTCCCATGCGACGACGCGGACGCCCGAAGCACCAGCGCAATGTGCTAGTCCATGAACGAGGGCGTTCTAGACTAGAGGGGGAGCCTGTAGCAAATAATTCAAGCCTACGTACTTCCGGACGCCGCCGCCGCCGCGCATGCCTTCCCTCTCGCTTTAATGACTATGCACTCGAGGCATAAGAGAGGGAGAGCGATAATGCAACCGAAACTCTCGCGCGCCGATGAACTTCCGAGTTCCGACGCAACACGGTACACGCAGGGACACGTTTCGAACCGACGCGCGCGCCCGAGCTCCTAACCGCCGCGCGTTTTCTTTCAATCGGTTGTTGTATTAGAAATAGTTCCTTTATCTGCATTCTTAAGGTGAACGCGCACCTAGAAGCACCGCACTCGCCGCACGCGCCGCAGTCATCGCATTTTATAAATCTTTATATGAAATCGTATGCAGCCTCGCGCACCTATCCGCGCCGCACGCGCCGCATTTCAGCAAAATGCTGTAGGTATACGGATTCTACCAGCGCGTGCGGATGACGTCATCAGACTCGGCGGGCGATGCGGGCGGCGCGGCAACATGATCCGTATCCGTATGAAAATATAGTTCAAGATGTACAGTACAGTATGTAAGTGGATACAATGCGTGCGGCGCGTTCGGCGCGGATAGCGCGGGGCCAAGAGAAAATGCGATGACTGCGGCGCGTGCGGCGAGTGCGGTGCGTCTAGGTGCGCGTTCACCTTTAGTGTACCTTTACCGTGATTGCACGACATCTACTACACAAGTGTTTCATTCCGCAATTCCACGTCAATCCAAAATGAACACAGTTACGAAAATCCTACTATCATTGTGAGGTTATCAAGATTATGACATTGAAGATTCTCTTGTTTTGTATTTCATCATTTTCAAAATATTTGGGTCACCGATATCAATTTAAAGAAAAATACTGTTTTTTCAATAATATTTAACCGTGTGGGAGCTTTCAACTGAATTGTAGATTTAGAGGAATTTTGCTTATTTTTCTTAAATGATTTAAAATCTACAGTTTTCAAAACAAAACCTTAGCATGTTATTTTGACCTCTAACCTAATTCTCCTTCTGTCTAAGTACCGTTTAGAATAAAAAAAAGTGTGTGTGTACTCATGTACGCACGTAAAAAGTTATACTTTTAAGGTGTAACTAGATAAAAAAAAATATCTTTCGCGTTATTTTACGTTTGTAAAAAAACGACACTAATAATAGTAAAAATAGTATTTAATACATTGAAAGTTTTAAGTATTATATAGCGAAATAAAGTTTATTCAAGTATCATAAAAAAATTATAAGTAAATACCTATCACCGTCGTATGTATAATTGATTTAATAGAAACACCAATATATTTTCGATTTAAGGCGACAACACGCCCCAGCGACCTTGAGCGATTGGGAGGAGCTTGCGCCGCACCCCCGCGACCCCGCAACGCAACTACACGCTCGTAATTTCGTAGGGTAACCATACGCTTCAGACGGCGAGAACTACTGACTGTTTTTGTTTTTATGTAGTGAGAAATAATAAGGTAGCATTCTGATAATAAATATTATTTTATTAGTGGTAAGATCCTACTAATATTAAAAACGCGAAAGTATGGATGAACGGATGGATATTTGTTCCTCAATCACACCAGAACGGGTGAACGGATTTGGGTGAAACTTGGCACAGAGACAGATTATAGTTCGGAATATCACATTTATTTCATCCCGGTAAAATGTTCCCTTGGAGTAACAAAACACAACACGCGGGTGTAGACGCTAGCAGAAGCTAGTGGTTTATAAATTTACGTAAGTAATCAATGTGCTCATTCATATATAGGCAACTAGCTGTCCCCCGCGGCTTCGTTCCCGTCAACTAGCTGGGTAGGTACCTACCTCTCTCTCTACCCTCCCTACTTACCTACCTACCCTACCCTACCTACTTACCTACCTCTCTACCCATACCTACCTACCTACTTACCCTACCTAACTACCTACCCTACCTACTCTACCCTACCCACCTACCTACCCTACCTACTCTACCCAACTCTACCATACCCTACGTACGTATCAATAGAATACTATAAATAGCCTATGTCCTTCCTCAGGATGCCATCTATCTCCTTGCCAAATTTCATTGTATTCGGCTTAGTGGTTTAGACGTGAAAAGGTAACAAGTAACGTAAAGTTATAGGTAACAACATAAAATCATTATTTTATGTTGTTACCTATAACTTTACGTGTACATGTGATTTGTGTGCATGGGCGGATTCAGGTAGGAGGGAGGCCACGGGACACTTGAAATAAAATTATGTGAATTATTAACATTATTTTATTTTTAACAATTGATAAAAACATAAAATACAGACATGTGATTTGTGTGCATGGGCCTGTATCCGCCCATGCTTGCCATGCCCTGGATACTTGAAATAAAATGATGTGAATTATTAACATTATTTTATTTGCTTTAAAACTCCTCAAAACCGAGAACACTCATATCTATACGATGTGTTTCTTTGTATTGTCCTGTCTTTCTTGCATTATGTCGTCTTGTGTAGTAGTGTCTATCGTTATTGCTCGATTTTTCCTTCGTTCGTTTATTTTTATTTGTTTATTCTGCTTCTTGTTTTCTTTTGCGTTCTACAAGAATATATCATATAATTACAATGATAAATACACCGAAACAATCTATGCTATTTCAGCTGGGGCAAAAAATAAAAGATGAAAGGTTTTAATAGTGTCTCCTTTGCTGTCAGGCTGTCACTCAAACATCTAAAATAAAAACATCATGATATGCTTATTTCATACAACAACCAACCAAATACCAAACACTCATATGCATAAATATAGCAAACATTTAAATTATTATTTTACTTACTATATTTTACAATAATATTAATATTTTAATGTTTAAAAAAAATAGGTAGGTATTACTAAAACCAAAACCAATAGCCCACATGAAAACTATTTCTCCTGCCCAACCCCCCTCCCCCCGGTATCCGCGCCTGGTAGTGCCAAATATAGAACTCTTTATAATATATAAATAAATACTCTTTTACTAGTGAAAATGTCTAAAAACTATAAACAGCAGCCTAATTGCGTAAGTGAATTCGGCAAGGCAAAGGGTTTGATCCCATGAAAGAATATGAACAATTAACCAATCACAAGCGAGATGAAAGACGCGATGTGGATTTTCGTCTATGTGATTGGTCGATTGTTCATATTCATTCATGGAGTCATACCCTTTGCCCTGATAAACAATTGACCAATCACATGCGAGATGAAAGACGCGATGTGGATTTCCGTCTATGTAATTGGTCGATTGTTCATACTCTTTCATGGGGTAACACACTTTGCCTTTCCGAATTCACTTACGCAATTAGGCTGCTGATATTATAATGCAAAATCTACTGATACCTACATTATTATGTTTAAATAATACTAAAGTCGGAATATTAAATTAGGTACCTATGCATTTACCTGTCGGTACTTATGTCCATATTTTCATGACCAATAAGCGGAGTTGCCTTTTTCTCCTGTTCTGTACAGCCGGAGCTACAATATAAATGTATGTTTGTAAGTATAGATAAACCATTACATTATATTATGCGAAATTAGTAAAGTATTCGTACATGACGCACTGCCACAAAACAGACCCAAAGAATTACATCTCCGCATCCGGAGATGTAATTGAGGTACAACACGGTCAAAATTAATGTGCACCTCGCTGGATTGCGAACCCACTTCTGCCTACCCGCGCGGCGCCCTACGTTTGTCCCGAGCGAGTCGAACGACAGAGTGACGTGACAGCACCGGGTGCACAATTATTTTCCCCGAGCAGTACGTACTTGGAGTGGAGTACTATACTTACAACTATGCCAAATTGCTAATAATTACATTCATATACTTTTTGAAACTGTTATCCGGTGTAACGGCTAGGTCTGCGCTAGGTAAGCTGCGCAGGCGGCTAACTGGTAGTTAGGAGGTAGTTAGAGAAACAGCTTGTAATTTAATACATATATTTTAAGTTAAATATAACAGCTAGGTCGAGGGTTCTAGCGCCACTCAGTTCTGTACAAACGCCGTCACGCGGATAAAATAGTAAGGGGGTACCGTCCCTTGGCAGCACGTGGTAGACGCGGGGACCGGTCAGCACCGGCACAGCGATAGGGTCGCCGGAACTGTAGCAGCTAGGGTGCGCAGGGTAGGCTGCGCTGTCACCGGCTCGCGCGACGGCAGGCCGCAGGTAGGCAGGCAAGACCGGGCAGCGTGCGTAGGCTGGCACGGCGGTAAGCCGCAGGTGTCAGGTAAAAGGACCTGGCGGTGGGCGTAGGTAGCGTGCAGGTAGTTGGCAGCGTACAGGTAGTTGGCAGCGTACAGCCGTGGGAGAAAGGCAAGCCTCAGCCCGTACAAAGAGGCAGCAGCACGTGGCAGACGTGGGGCAGTAGACCGCGGCCGGCTTAGCGGTAGGCCGCAGGGACTGTAGCGGTTAGGGGTGCGCAGGGTAGGCTGCGCACGCCGCTACGTCCTTGGGTAGCGCATAGCCGGACGGTACGCCCGTACGTCGACCCCGTACAATGAACCCTGAAAGCACCATAGGGTGCGCATGTTAGATGCGGTGCAAAAAGCAGCAAGCCGCATGCGATGTACCAGCTTCGTCCCCATTTTAGGCCAAGGAACGGTATGGGAACATTATAGGTGAAAGCTCAGCACATCGCAGCGGCTTACAGGTAAGATACTTGCAAACATAGCAAGCACATTGACAGATGCAAAGTTAGGTTAAGTATGAACACGCTAGTATTTATTAACATAAGTAAACGTGATCACTTACAATAAAACACGGAGACACAATCCAATGCGGTAGAAACACATGCTCATAGCGAATTCCTTTGTCCCAGGCGACCCTTAGCCACGCGTCCAACATGACAGTGCAAAACTGATATTAATTAGGTGATGGAATCGGTATTGGTCGCCTGGCACAAAGAATAAGGTACAATAGTTAAACTAATGAGAAACTCACCCTAAATCGGGGCACCAGAATCGTGAGGATAGAAAATATGTAATTAGCTAAGCCACCGGAATCCAAATGACCGAGTGACAGTACTCCGGAAGGTTAGAGTTGTGCCGTGTTTTTAGAGATGTGACTATTGACCGACTAATTTTGATATTAGTATCATTCGACTATTTTCAGTTGAGATCTCACAACGCTACAGTACCCCGGTTGCAGAGAGAGGATTTTACCTGTATAAAATCCGCTAGAACTTACTGTACTTTCCACTATCTAGTTCAGAAGCCAGCCAGTAACACCTTTGGCTAGTTGAGTAGGTTATGTAGGTAGGTTAGGGTAAATAGGGTATGTAGGATAAGGAAGGTAGGGTTGATCTGTAGGGCAGGTGATTAGGTTGATAGAGTAGGGTAGGCAAGAACTTTAATTACTCTAGTGAATGAGATTAGTTTGATTACCAACTGACCAGTAGTTAGGTACCAAAGGAGCTTAGGACTCCTGCAGCCAAAGTTAAATAGATAAACCCCTATTGGTGAATGACCTCCCACGAGATGTGGTGGTAGTAGTCCCTTGGCGTCGTTTGACCCAGTGTGAGTCAAGCGCTAGCTAGCTAGGCCTACGGGACTACTGTGGATTCTTCCACTTTAGATCCTTGATATGCCAGGTACCCAGTGGTTTTCCTTGTGTATCTACCAAGTCATACACCAGTGGGGACAGTTTCTTTGATACCCTGCATTTTACAAACTTAGGTGCCAGTTTTTTGCTGAAATATTTGTCCTTATCGCTCTGGTAGTACGTACGTTTCCAGACTACATCTCCCACATTGAATTCCACGTCCTTCCTACGAAGGTTGTAGTTACTAGTGTTCCTAGAGAATGCTTTCAGTAAAGCTGTTTGTACCTTGTCGAAGATGCTAGATAGGACACCCAAGTTCTCTGCATAGTGGTCCCTTGGTTGGTATATTATTTCCTTTATATCAGTGTCCTGATAGTGAGAACCGTCAGCGATCAACTCCCTACCATAGACCAGAAACGCTGGTGTGTAGCCTGTGACCTCACTGGTTGAGCTGTTTAGTGCAAACTGAACCTTTGGGATGTGTAAGTCCCAGGAGCGCTGGTCATCATTGATAAATGTGGATAACGCCGTGATTATAGTTTTATTGTAGCGTTCCACAGTATTCACTTGTGGTGTATATCTCGGTGTGTAGTGTACATCAGGTATATTGTATTTTTTAAAGAGGTTTTTCATTTCATTTGATGTAAATTGTGTTCCGTTATCCAAAATTACAACTTGTGGTATGCCATGGACCAAGAATATACTGTCTTCTAATAGTCGTACTATAGTAGTGGCATTAGCATTCCTTATGGGAAATAGTTGGCAGTATTTAGAGAAACAACAAGTAGCAACAAATAGATATGAGTTTTGACGTCTAGAGAACGGCAGTGGTCCCACTATGTCTATACTCAGCATTTGGAAAGGACGAGAACACTCTTTAGGCTTCCCCATTAGTCCTAGGGGGGCGTGATTAGCTTGTTTGTGAGCGATACAAGTGTCACATGCCGTTACAAACCTCACCACGTCACCATGCATCCCTGGCCAGTAGTAGCGTAGTGTTAGTCGTTTGTATGTTTTATGGATACCTAAATGAGCTGCGGTTGGTTCAGCATGGTTATTAGTGATTATTTGTTGCCTATCTTCCTTAGGAATGACTTCTTTCCAATCGAACTCGCATAGTATTGCGAATTTACTTTTTACATAACGGTATAGTTTGTTATGTTTTACCGTGTAGTTTGGGAATGCTGAAGGGTCTCGTTGGCAACCATTGTAGATATTTTGGTACCAAGTGTCGTCTGTCTGTTTAGGCGGGCTTGACTGTGTAGTGTTTTCTTGTGTGAGAGCTGCGATCGGACAAGCACGTGACAACGCGTCTGGTAAGGTGTTATCTGTACCACGTCTATGTTGTATGTCAAAGTTAAAGGCCGACAATCTTATACCCCAGCGCGCCAATCGTCCTGAAGGGTTTTGAAGTTTGAGAAACCACTTTAGTGCGGAATGGTCTGTGAACACTGTGAACTTGATGCCATTTTCTAGGTAACAGCGCCAATGTTCCAGTGCCTCATTGTACGGGGTCGACGTACGGGCGTACCGTCCGGCTATGCGCTACCCAAGGACGTAGCGGCGTGCGCAGCCTACCCTGCGCACCCCTAACCGCTACAGTCCCTGCGGCCTACCGCTAAGCCGGCCGCGGTCTACTGCCCACGTCTGCCACGTGCTGCTGCCTCTTTGTACGGGCTGAGGCTTGCCTTTCTCCCACGGCTGTACGCTGCCAACTACCTGTACGCTGCCAACTACCTGCACGCTACCTACGCCCACCGCCAGGTCCTTTTACCTGACACCTGCGGCTTACCGCCGTGCCAGCCTACGCACGCTGCCCGGTCTTGCCTGCCTACCTGCGGCCTGCCGTCGCGCGAGCCGGTGACAGCGCAGCCTACCCTGCGCACCCTAGCTGCTACAGTTCCGGCGACCCTATCGCTGTGCCGGTGCTGACCGGTCCCCGCGTCTACCACGTGCTGCCAAGGGACGGTACCCCCTTACTATTTTATCCGCGTGACGGCGTTTGTACAGAACTGAGTGGCGCTAGAACCCTCGACCTAGCTGTTATATTTAACTTAAAATATATGTATTAAATTACAAGCTGTTTCTCTAACTACCTCCTAACTACCAGTTAGCGGCCTGCGCAGCTTACCTAGCGCAGACCTAGCCGTTACAGTGGCGCCCAACGTGGGGCAGTAGACCGCGGCCGGCTTAGCGGTAGGCCGCAGGGACTGTAGCGGTTAGGGGTGCGCAGGGTAGGCTGCGCACGCCGCTACGTCCTTGGGTAGCGCATAGCCGGACGGTACGCCCGTACGTCGACCCCGTACAATGAACCCTGAAAGCACCATAGGGTGCGCATGTTAGATGCGGTGCAAAAAGCAGCAAGCCGCATGCGATGTACCAGCTTCGTCCCCATTTTAGGCCAAGGAACGGTATGGGAACATTATAGGTGAAAGCTCAGCACATCGCAGCGGCTTACAGGTAAGATACTTGCAAACATAGCAAGCACATTGACAGATGCAAAGTTAGGTTAAGTATGAACACGCTAGTATTTATTAACATAAGTAAACGTGATCACTTACAATAAAACACGGAGACACAATCCAATGCGGTAGAAACACATGCTCATAGCGAATTCCTTTGTCCCAGGCGACCCTTAGCCACGCGTCCAACATGACAGTGCAAAACTGATATTAATTAGGTGATGGAATCGGTATTGGTCGCCTGGCACAAAGAATAAGGTACAATAGTTAAACTAATGAGAAACTCACCCTAAATCGGGGCACCAGAATCGTGAGGATAGAAAATATGTAATTAGCTAAGCCACCGGAATCCAAATGACCGAGTGACAGTACTCCGGAAGGTTAGAGTTGTGCCGTGTTTTTAGAGATGTGACTATTGACCGACTAATTTTGATATTAGTATCATTCGACTATTTTCAGTTGAGATCTCACAACGCTACACCGGACTGTCCATACTAGGATGGTGGTATGGTTACATTGAATGCAATGGCAATACTCACCTCGTCTCTGCATTTATATCTAGATAATCTTTGTTATTTGGTATTTTTGTAAAACAGAAATAACATAATTATATTAATAAAATAAAAGTACGTTTATTACAAATTTACTTTATATTTATGTTATGTGTATTTTTTTATTTTGTTACCTATACTAATTTAAACTTTAGGAATACATTATTGATAATTAAAATATGCCACTTACCTAAGTCATCTATTTTTATTTTCATTATAAGCCATCTCTTTTTCAAAAATTTACCGCCCATTTTAGCGCGAACCTTATAAACAAGCTAATAAAATAGTGTCCTTTTGCTCCGAGCGGGCGAGCGTCGGCGTCTACCCGTGACAGTGGTAGTGGTGGTGACCAAAGACCTTATACTTCTTACTACTAGACTGTGCACTATGGCGCAAAAAACGGTCCGCTTGAGAGGGCTACCGGTAGGGCTAAGGGTAGTGTGTCTCTTTCTAATGAGGTGACCATGACCAAACATAACACGGGACAAATTGATTGTAAAAACAAAAGTGTAAGTATCCCGATATATGTATTTATGCTACCTAACTACGCTACATAAACCTACCAAATTCATGGAAAATAAAAAAAAATTGTGTGTATATTTTTTGGAATCTACATCACTTACCGTATGGTGTCGGGCGTAAAGAATTTCAACATCCCATGTTTTTCCATTGGTGTCATAAGAGGCGACTAAGGGACAAACCAGAGAATGGGCAGCAGCGTTCTCTGTGCATTTGTAACAACCATACTAGGATCGCCAACCCGCCTGCAAAGCACTCCCCATGAATAGCACAAATAAAACATAGCCCCTAGTGCCGGGCAGCCCGCCTACCCTCGACTAAGGTAGCGATCTAGGTTAAGGTACGCCAAGGGGTGCGAAGAATCCCGAACGAGATCCGGCTACCCCAACAAATACCGACGACAGGACCTGGCAACGTACAACACGCGCACACTCCGGACTCCGGACCGACGATAAGATCACCGAACTCGAAGAGGAATTGAGAAGTTTACGATGGAGTATTATAGGGTTATCTGAAGTTCGAAGAGAGGGGGGGGACTGGATAATCCTCAAATCCCAAGTCTGCATAAGTCTTGTTCTTCAAGACCCATCGTATAGATAGGAACAAAAAGCTCTCTGATCTTACTCTCAACCTTCATGGAGAGGCGTGAGATGATCCTGCAGTCTTCAGACGATGCTTTGAAATACCCCAAAGGATCTCAATGATTTCACATATTGTCCAGTTGCGTAGACAGTTGAGAAACAAAACTTCACTAATTTTAATCCACTAGGAATCAATTTGCGAATAATATTAACAGCCGCTGAATTTAACTCGAACAAAACCCGCCAAAAACTCCGCTAACCTGGTGGTCCTACATTTAGTATTACCAGGCCCAAATATTTAAAAGTACTACTCTTACTCAGTATTAATGAATTATTTTTTAAATACAATGAATTGATTAATTATAGGTACTGTAAAAATATTTAAACACGTTTCAAAGTTTCATAGACTTTGAAACGTATTTAAATATATTTTTTTATTCGTTCGTTTTGGTTTATCATAAAAGAGAAAATGTAAAATTTTACAAGCATTCTACCGCTTATAAGGAAAAAGCTAACCTAAGTGTATGATCATAGATTTTATTTTAGCTAAACAAATATTTTTGGTTCACAGTCTAGTAGTAAGAAATACGTATAAGGTCTTTGGTGGTGACAGTGGTCAGCGATGCCACGGTACAGGATACCGATGACGATGATACACGGTACAGGATACGAAGATGCCACTATACTGTGGCGATGCACTGCCGCCCGTCGCCCGGTGGCAGTGCTGCCAACTCGTTTACGCATAAACGCGCTGTTAGCTCTTTAAAAAAGCCCTAGAACGCGCTAAATGGTCGCTGTCAAAAAATCGCTCCAAAATCGGTCAAATTCGGCGTCAAATTAAAAAAAAACTCCCAATAATTTGAGACTAAAAATTTATAAACGCATTTTTTAATTTTTTTTATTCATGCCATATAAGAGTTACACACATTAAAGTACTTGTCTAGTAATAATAAAATAAATTAGTAACGTGGTAATGTAATTATTTTATATATTAAAGGGATTAAATTGATTCATCATCGTCTGATTCTACTACAGTTGCTTCTGCCGCTGAAATAAGGTTGGTCTTGATCAGATTTATATTTATCTGGGGATGACATTTTCCTCAACCCATCGTTGGGAAGTTGATAGTTTACACAGTTACTATTTTTTTAAAGTTTCGAAAAGCGCTAGATTTAGCGCTAGGCGCTAGAACGCGCTATTGAACAAAAAAAGCGCTAGATCTGGCGCTGAAAGCGCTAAGTTGGCAGCACTGCCCGGTGGGGACCCCGCTTCAACGCGCATCAAGTTTAGTCGGCAAAACTTATAACATTTATTTACAAATCATTATTAAAAAAAAGCCGTAGATTAAAATTTTGATAATTAAATTGCCTTTTAGATGGTGAAAGTTTCATAAAAATACGCCCAATGGTTTTTGCGTGATTATCGATTTTAGGTCCGCGTTAGACATTACTTTGCAAATTAATTAAACTATGTTACACTAATATATTTTAAAATGTACTCTAACTATGATGAAATTATTAAGGAAACGCTCTAGTATAACATATATTTTTTCCAAAAAATTACGACAAGCCGTTTAGGCGTGATTCTCATTTTAAAATCAGCTACTCAAGGGTATCTGCGCCTTAATCACACTGTTTATATGTACTGATACGAAACACGTGTTTTAAGGACGCTGTTACATTTTCGACGAACTCAAATTTAGGTATCTAGTCGCACACAGCAACATTACGCGTACGCACACATTGAAACTACTGAGCGCTCGATTTTATACATCACGGAAACAATCTTGGTCCTTGATATTATTTTTAAATTTTATTGTTTTTATTAAGTTGATTCAGGAAGGTTAGTTGGCACTTTGAAAATGCATTTGATAACTGTTACAAACCGTCGTCGTAAAAAGTAGGTTATTATTTTCAACCGACTTCAAAAAAAAGAGATGCTCTATCTATTCGGCCAAACTACTTATCCGATACTTATCGGGTTTTCATAGATAAATGTATGTGGTGGTATTTTCAGGGAAGGTTTTATTGTTTAATATATTAGGATCTGTTAAAGATCTTCGGAGATAGACAATGGAACTCTTTAATAACAAACAGCAAATGACCTGCGATTACTGTGATCGTATGTTTATGTTTTGTTTTAACCATACCATAATAAATCAACACGCTTGTACGGTTTTAGGGGGTAAACAGATGTATTTAGTATACCTAATATGGGGTACCTACAAAAATTTAAAAGAGAAAAATAATAGCTTTCCTGTGACGAAAAACAATAGGTACCGACACCGACTTCCGAAAAAATTTTTATTTTTCACTTTGTTGTAGTAAGTAGGTATTTTAAAAAACCGGCCAAGTGCGAGTCGGACTCGCGCACGAAGGGTTACGTACTTGGTAAATTGCTGTTAACGATTTATGACGTATTAAAAAAAACTACTTACTAGATCTCGTTCAAACCAATTTTCGTTGGAAGTTTACATGGTAATGTACATAATATTTTTTTTTAGTTTTATCATTCTCTTATTTTAGAAGTTACAGGGGGGAGGGGACACACATTTTACCACTTTGGAAACCTCAATACCAAAAAAAAATAAAAAAAATAAGTTTCAGTTTCAAGTATGGGAACCCCCATAATTTATTGTTTTTTTTTCTATTTTTGTGTAAAAATCTTATTGCGGTTCACAGAATACATCTACTTACCAAGTTTCAACAGCATAGTTCTTATGGTTTCGGAAAAAAGTGGCTGTGACATACGGACGGACAGACAGTCAGACAGAAATGATGAATCTATAAGGGTTTCGTATTTTGCCATTTGGCTACGAAACCCTAAAAACAACGCTACAAGAAATAAGTAGATACCTAAAACGAATTAATTGCCGGTCACAAGGATTAAAAAATGACTTGAACATTTTGCATTATATAGAATATATTAAATATTACTATCACATCATCAGTCACTATTAATGTTCCCACTGCTGAGACACAGGCCTCCTCTCTGTGAGAGGGAATGGGCTGTAACCAACAACGCGGGCCCAGTGCGGGTTGGTGGATGCACATATCTTCGAATATTTGGTTCTAGGACATGCCGGTTTCCTCACGATGTTTTCCTTCACCGTTTTGAGAACAGTGGTGAAGAAATAATTTGGACAAAGTAAACCGCCTGCCTGGGCTTGAACCCACGACCTACAACTTGTAAGTCAAGCTAATGACATACTACCCAAAAACCATGAAAATGACACCCATGACGAAAAGATGTCAAATTTTCGTCGGCGCAAACTTGTATTTTGGTTTTGATCCCATATTCGATATAAGCGACCCCAAAAACCATGAAAATGACACCCATGTCGAAAAGCAGACAAAATTTACGTCGGCGCCATCTTGTATTTTGGTTTTGACTCCATATTCGATATAAGCGACCCCAAAAACTATGACAATGACACCCATGACGAAAAATTACCAATTTTAGTCGGCGCCATCTTGTATTTTGGTTTTGATCCCATATTCGATATAAGCGACCCCAAAAACCATGAAAATGACACCCATGTCGAAAAGCAGGCAAAATTTACGTCGGCGCCATCTTGTATTTTGGTTTTAACTCCATATTCGATATAAGCGAACCCAAAAACCATGACAATGTCACCGATGACGAAAAGATGTCAAATTTTAGTCGGCGCCATCTTGTATTTTGTTATTGACCCCGTAATCGATAAAAGTGACCCCAATAACCATGAAAATGACACCCATGTCGAAAAGCGGCCAAATTTTCGTCGGCGCCATTTTGTATTTTGGTTTTGGCCCCGTATTTGTAATATATACATACATACAAACCGGTTAAAATCATAAATCTCCTCCCACCCATCCACTTCTAAACTTCCCCGTCGGCAGCTTAACCTTACCCATCCAAATCCTAACCTTAGTCAGAGCTGTTTAAACCCACCCATCCATTTCTCAACCTTGTCAACAACTGCTTAACACCCAACTATTCAAAACCCGATCTTACCCAAAATAATTTCTAAATCACATTCTAATAATAATAGGAAACTCAAAAATACGGCATACGTCCGATAAAATATCAACTCCTTTCGATCACGACGAGGACGGTACTCAAACGCATGCACACTTCAATCTTTCTATTACTTTTATCGTATTTATTTCCTGCGAGAAAGCGATACGCCCGTCCTTCCACGAGCGCTTCTGAGCGCGGAATGATGAGCGGCGGGTACAAAATGTATGAAGACGTCGTCGGCAAGTGATTTTATTTTAGCTAATAATTAATAAATATAATTATTTAGGTGAAAAATAATTAGCTGCACCTGTAAAGGACTATATATACCGCAATTTTTTATAATTTTGAAGATAAAATATGCTGTAAATTTACCTAAACTGGAACCTATTCGGACCCTACTTTTTTCAATTTTTTGCGATTATTGTGATGGGCAAAACGTATTTGTGCGAAAATTTTGTATGATGGCATACAATTTTTCTGATGCTTATCTGGAGCTGAATATATTATCTTTAAATTAAGACCATGATATCTTCACATCGGTGATTGCTTATATATTAAAATGGTACCTCAAAAGTACTGTTATTTGTAGAAAAATGTAATAGCGTCCTTAAATACAAAACACTAGAATATATAAACAACTTGAACATAGTTATCGGTTAACATAGCCACGTCGAGATAGGTGGTAGATATTTTTACTTTTGCTATGTTGGTAGCACTTTTTATGAAACTGATGAAAAATTCAGCTGCTAAATTTAGACCGTCGCTTTTTTTTTGTCGGTGTGCGCGCACATCGTAAATATTCAATCTCGTCATTTTTCCCAATCGCGCCGTAAGAAGTATAACTTCAAAAATAAATATATTTATATCATATTCTAAACATTTATTACGGATCTTTCGAATAACACAACTTATCCTAACAGATATCAGATGAAAAATGGCGAGGGCACTCTTGATTTTAAGTCTTCTGGTCTGCTTGCTGGTTGCGGTGATGGTTAATGCAAAGCCGAATGGTTGGGTAAGTAGAACGACGTCTAATAAGTATATAGAGAATCTCTTAGATGCACCTAACCACACGAATGGTTCTATACAATTTATAAGCTATACAGTGTTTTATAGTAGTATTCTTACGAGTATGATTTTCGAATTGGATTCCATATTACCCAGGCCCTCTGCAGCAGAAGGACAGATAAGCAAAATCCCGGAATAGCAAAATCCCAGATTAGCAGAAGGACAGATTTGCATAAAGGCAGATAATGTACTGTCGCCGCCAAAAAAGTTACAAATCCTAGTAACCTTATTATCAATTTGTGACCTCTTTGATTTATACTATATTATTATCTAAAGGTCATGCATGGAGTACTGCTTTCACCTCTAGGACGGATCTGCCAAATACTAACTTGATGCACTTGGGTTGATTGACAGACGGGCCAAAAGACTGATCGGCAACGATGTGCGACCACGACTGAAAGCTCCAGAGCCTTGAACACCGACGACGGCCGGAGGTTGCCAGCCTGTCGGTTTTCTATCGGGTGACATTTCGGGGAGTGTGCGATGGAACTGCACAATTTGATTCTGCCTAGCACTTTCCATCATCGGACAACAAGACGTACGGCAATGCGCCATCGGTACATGGTGGATATCCCACCCATACGCACAAAGCGTTTTGATAATACTTTCATTGTGCGTACAGCTAAGGAGTGGATTTCCTGCCGGCGCGCGGCGCGGCGTCTTTGTTTCCTGATAGCTACAACCTAAGGGTCTTTAAGTCAAGAGTGAATAGGTTTCTTCTAGGCAAGCGTGCTTCACTTTCGACCACACCATCACTTAGGCGAAACGGTGGTCAAACGCGAGCTTAAAAGGAATTAAAAAAAAAAACTAGTTACTTTCAAATAAAATTTTACCAATTGTAACTATTCAAATTTATTTTGGTTTTCTGTGTGGGTCTGTACTTCTGCCTTTATGCAAATCTGTCCTTCTGCTTATCTGGGATTTTGCTATTCCGGGATTTTGCTTATCTGTCCTTCTGCTGCAGAGGGGTTTCTACCTGTATAGGCAGACTATTAGAAAATACTAAGAGTTCAGAAGAAGTCTTCGTATTGTTGACATTTCTATTATTTAAAGTAGAAAAACAATCTTCAAAAAATGTAACATCTCTAGACTTTTGTAAGGTTCTAGGACAATATGAATTTCTAAAAAGATAACTATTGAATCTTCTGTATAGCCTACAAATATAGCTTCATCAGCTTTAAGATCCAACTTCTTACGGTGACAAGAAGGTATATGTATTAGAGCTCTACACCCAAAAACTCTGAGATTACTTAGGTTTGGTTGCAACCATTCCACAACTCGTAGGGAGTTTTATTATTTAAGGCACGGTGTGGGCATCTATTCTTCAGGTACACAGCCGTTTGAACAGCATCTTCCCAAAAGGCTTTAGAAAGATCGCTTTCAGCCATAAGAGAGCGTGCCTTTTCTACAATTGAGCGATTAGTGCGCTTGGCAACACCATTCTGCTGAGGGCTATATGGTACCGAAGTTTGATGATGAATACCACAAGATCTAAGATAACTTGAGAATTTACTATTGACGAATTCTTTCCCATTATCCGTCCTTATTGTTTTGATTTGAGCCCCAGTTTGTCTTTCAACCATAGACTGGCAGTGACAAAATCTATCCTTTACCTCTGTCTTAGAAGAAATAAAATATACAAATATAGTTCTCGAAAAATCGTCTATAAACACTAAAAAGTATTTATTACCCTGAAAGGAGTTAACTGACATTGGTCCACAAAGGTCAGAGTGGACCAGTTCTAATATTGAAGTTGCTCTTTTATAAGTAATCGCCTTAAACGGTTTTCGAGCTTGTTTTGCTTGAGCACAAGCAACACATGGATTTATATCCACATCCTTATAATCAATAACCTTATGACTATTTTTCAGCAGATTCATACCTACGCGACATAAATGTCCTAAACGCTTATGCCATACCTGATACTTCGAGATAGAATCAGAGTGCACATCATAAGCCTTAAATTGGGGAATATTCACCGCACAGTCAAGTGTGTACAATCCACCATAGGGCGAGCCATGTAGAACCGCATCACCTGTAAAGAAAAAGGTTTTTGAATTAAAGAAATTACAACCAGACTTATCAAACATTACAGTAAACCCTTTTTCTACTGCTGTCTTCACAGATAGAAGATTTGTTTGCAAGTTAGGTACATACAACACATCATTAATTGTATTGACGTTGTTTTCGGTATTTATAGTTATTTTACCGATGCCTTCAGCGTCAATCTTAGTCCCGTTTGCAACTGTTACCTTGTTATTATCAATAGGCTTTAAGTCCACAAAACAATCTCGTCTTGAAGTCATATGTTTGGTAGAGCCTGAATCAATGTACCATTTTTCCATGTCACAATTCGTTGCTCCTAAAGCAGACACAGAGATCGAGTCGTTATTTAAAGTGATATGTTTGGTAGAACCTGGATTAATGTACCATTTGTTAACCGACTTACAAAAAAAGGAGGAGGTTCTATGTTCGACTTTATGTTTGTTTTTTTTTTTTTTTTTTTTTTTTTTTTGTGTATGTTCACCGATATCTCTGTCAATTGTGGACCGATCTTGAAAATTATTTTTTTGTTTGAAAGAGTATGTTTCGAAATTGGTCCCATTTTAATTTGGTGAAGGTCTGATGAAGAACTTCGGAGATACACAAAAGAACTCTTCAATAAATAACGGCAAAACTCTCGGGAACTTGCTGCAATCGCATGTCTGTTTGTTGTTTATACCATTTCATAACATAACATCACGCCAGTACGCTCTAAAGGGGTACACAGATCTCTCATTTCACCGGTTATGTTCAAGTTTCATATTATTCGGTTAATCTATTCTGGAGTTATACGGACCTTAATAAACAACTTGCTATTAGGTAGGTAAAACTAAAAAGGGAAAAATAAAAAACTTTTTTGCAAAAAAATACTACCGACTTCCAAATGAAAAACTACAAAGTGAAAAATAACTTAACTCTTGGAAGTCGGTGTCCATATCGAAAAAAATGGTACCTACGTAAGACACCGACTTCCAAGAGTTAAGTTATTTTTCACTTTGTAGTTTTTCATTTGGAAGTCGGTAGTATTTTTTTGCAAAAAAGTTTTTTATCCATGTTATAATTCGTTGCTCCTAAAGCAGATACAGAGGTCGAGTCCTTATTAGTGGGATTCTTCCTTTTCATGACCTTCTTTTTCTTTAGAGGACAGTTTGGTCTCTTGTGACCTGGTTCTCCACAACCATAACACACAATCGTTTTCGCCTTTGACTCAACAGAAGAGTCAACCTTTGACTTCATACTTGTCTCCAGTTTTATCGAGCTTTCCTTGGCCATTACGTTCAGTAATCTGGACTTTACCAGTTCAGTGGTAACGTTAACATTACTACTTTCGAGAGCCATAATCAATGGGTCATATCTCGACGTTAAACCTCCCAATATAGAATAGCAGCAATGGACGCATCATCTATTACTTTGTCTATATCTGCCAAGTCTTGGGCAGTGGAAATAACAGCATTGATATACGCCTCAATATTATTATCAAAGTCTTCAAGTCTCAATCCGTATAATTTCCGTTCTAAATGTAAACGCCGACCCATACCTTTGTCTTCATAAGCATTTTGTAGAGCTTTCCATGCTTCAGCTGCCGTGGTTGCACTTCACACATGCGTAATTGCAGACGATTCAAGGGTAAGACAAATTTTTGTTAGTGCCTTCTGATCGCTCCTTGTCCTTGTGACATTGGAAACGTTCATCCCTGTTGGATAACCACTGATCGCTTCCCACAACTCCTCATGAATAAGGTAATTACGCATTTTAAACTTCCACGTACTATACCCTTCTCTATTATGTAGGGTGAAAGTTGGAATTTATGAACTACGCATACCACGCTCATTTGTGTCTCCATTTGGGTTCGTCATCTCTTATGAGTACACGAAGAACTATTTTGTTTCGTACCCAAACAAAAAATAATGCACAAATATTACTTCAACAAATTATTACGAAAAACACGCACACATTACTTTTCTCGAATAAACAAATACTTGAGCTATATTCGTGCTGATAACGATTTGTTGTAATTTTTCAAAAAACGTGAAAAGACGTGTTTCATCAGGTTTGTTATTAATTGAAGTTGAGGTAACCTAGTTACACAGAAGTAGAAGAATTTTGAATTAATCTATTTATAGACAATATGAAGCCAGTATTATTACAACACTCTCAAACCACTTTACTGTCTCAGGCTGGCATCCATAGTAAGACAACTTCGATAGGAGGAGCGAGGTATTAATAGAGTCAAAAGCACGCGAAAAATCTAGTAAGACCAGCAGGGTACCCATGCCCTAATCTCTAGCTTCAAGAATATTCCCAACCACATCAAGAAGAGCTGTGGCTGTGCTGTGCCCCTTGCGAAAACCAGATTGAACAAGCGGCAATATGCTGTGTTCCTCAAGGTAAGACCGAAGCTGGTTAGAGACAACCTTCTCCAGGACCTTGGAGAGGCATGGCAACAAACTAATTGGGCGAAGTTCTTTTGCACTGGTAGGATTAGAAACTTTAGGGATGGGTCTAACTATTGCCAATTTCCACAGATCCGGGAAAGATGAGTTGGTGATGGAACGGTTAATGATGGCCGTTATAGCTGCAAGGGTCCGAGGAAGGGTCATCATCAGCATCTCAAGAGTGATATGGTCACAACCCTGTGCATTGGACTTGAGACTATGCAACAGCCTCAGCACCGTATCCTCATGAACGGGCTCAAGCTGGAAGTCACTTCCAGCTTGAGCCCGTTCATTGTTACTGAATCTGTGGTGCTCAAAGTACTTCAGGTCAGCAGAAGAAACCCTACCGGTGCCAGGCACGTCCAAAAAATGTTCATTAGTTTTATCTGGGTTATTACAAAAATGAGGTAATCCGTGGTCTGGTTTATTAGAGATACTAGTGGCTATGGTAGATTTGATGTGCTTCCATAACTTCTTAGCTTGTTTAATGTTTTTATTTATGTATGTTTTAAAATATGCACTTTTCTCACTCTCAATGGCAGCCCTAACAATATATTTGAACTCTTTATATGAGTTGACATGACGCAAGGATTTAGTGGACTTGGACTTTATGTGGCTCTTGTCCCGCAATTTCATCATTTGTTTGATAGTGGGTGTTATCCAGGGGCAAGACTTTTGTTTTATTTATATTAATACTTTTTTAAGTGGTGCATGTAAATCGAACAAGTTTCGAATAAAATTATTAAATGTTTCAACCATACAGTTCACATCCTCTAATCTTTCAATGCATTCCCAGTCCATCTTATTCAGGTCCTCGTTAAACTGGTCAATTAGTATATCCCTGAGAGGTCTGTAGGTGACCCAATGGGGGGAAGGTTTCTCTACTTTGAAGTTCAGCTCAACCGACACAACGGCGTGTTGACCGAGCCCAGGTACGTGAGATAGGTTTATTCCCATCGGCCACCCCCAAGTTGCCACCCCGGTGGCCGATGGGAATGATTTAGTGAAATTTCCTACCTTTCTTTATTCCCATCTGCCACCGGGGTGGCGGATGGCACTAACTAGTGGCGTTTGCCGATTTGTTCCCATCGGCCACCTTCATAAGTTTAGTCGGGTGGTTGATTCTCATGACCGTAATACGGGGTGAATAGAAAAATATCAAGAAAGTTTTCAAGGTTCATATTTGACTATTTTTCCGTGATAAGCCGTGTGCAACATACATGCAATGTACATGTACACGTGCATGTGCCCGGTGCGTCAGGTGAGCGCAACAGATACATACATGAATTGATAGTTTTGTTACTAACACATTTTGTAAGTATTGTGTACTAACAATATAAATAAAATGACGTGTCTAAGTGTAATACTAACATAATTTTTAAGTAATTTGTAATACTAACAAAACTATGGACCATTAAGTCTGCAAAAAAAAAAAAATTTTTTTTTTTTCTTCAATCGTCAACTTTTTTTTTGTCTTATGTGCGGGTGAAATAAAAACAGAATTCTATAATATGGGGACAACACCTTGAGTCAGACTTCAAAAACCAAAATTGAAATAGGTAGGGCAATGCAAGGCGCGCATTTAGTTAGAAATTTAGATGATATTATTAAGTTAACAGGGCCAGCACCAGTTGGATCCAAGTAACAAAGTAAACCGGTCACAGCATCAACATTCACTTTTATGTGACAAATGTCATGAGAATCGCCCACCACCCCGGTGGCAGATGGGAATAAAGGAAGGTGGCAGATTTCACTAAATAAGTCCCATCGACCACCGCGGTGGCAAACGCCACTAGTTAGTGCCATCCGCCACCCCGGTGGCAGATGGGAATAAAGGAAGGTAGCAAATTTCACTAAATCATTCCCATCGGCCACCGGGGTGGCAAATGGGGGGTGGCCGATGGGAATAAACCGTGAGATACAGAGACCTCACGTACACGGGCGTCGGTGCACACGACGTCAATAAGTGATTCACTATGATCAGTGAAATGTGTCGGTTAAGTAACAATTTGTTGCAATTTACAGCATGTTAAGAAATTGTTTAGTAACTTAGCTTTATTGTCCGAGAGATTTAGCATGTTTATATTGAAGTCACCCATCAAAACAATCCTGTCAGCGCAAGCAAAGAAGAAAAGAGAGTCGGTAATCGCGTCAAGGAAGATGTTCACATCAAGCCATGGCGGTCTATAAGCAGTACCGACGATAATCGAGTGCGAGTTGACACATCTGCTCGACCTGTGGCGCAGTCGGGTGCGGCATGAGGCACGCGCGCACTCCGCACCGAACATAGAAACCGACGCCGCCCCCGCGCCCGCCGCGCACCGTAGTCGGGCGCGGCACGTGTCGGAGCCGGTAGCCCGGGACAGTCGGCGCTCGACCCTCCTCGCCCCGCCTAAGCCAAGTCTCGTTTATCGCCATGACGTCCACCGCACAGTTTGCCATAGCCACAATAAACTCATCCTGGCGCGTACCTAGCGAACCAGCGTTAAACAATCCAACTTTTAAATACTTAGATTTAATCATGTTGACAATTCTTGGACGTGAATGATTAGGTTAAATGCTCTAAGGAATGATTAGTGTATATGTGTTAGAAATGTAATAAATGACAAATTTAAAAGAAGTATGTAAATAAATCATATGTATTGTAAACACTATAGAGATATAACCGACAAGCCGACGTTTTATAAATATGTAATATAAAGATAAATATTTAGTGCTCGGGCAGCAGGGCCACAGAAAGAGACGACTACGAGTAGGTATATACAGAGAGAGGAGCAGTGCTGGCCGCGCACAGGGCAGACTTAAAAACATAAGTACACCTAACATAGACAGTAAAACCGTAGATCTTAAGATTAACACAAGACAATAAAGTTAAATAAATAATATGTGTTGTATTATAAAACTGGTTTACGTGCAGTTCACAGTTAGAAAGCTGTGCCGCGAGACACACACCTGTCAATACAAAACATAGCTTATAGCAGTGAAAAAACACTAAAGATATTACTTTAGAAAGACTGTCACATACTTTAACTAACTTAAAATTCCGCATGACTGTATGCATATTAGAAAGAAGACAAAGTAACTTAACTAGACAAAGAAAAACAAAAACAAAGAAAAAAGCATATTTAAAGCGCGCTGTTGCTGCCGTTACCCGGTGCCGGTCCGAAGGTGCGCAGTATGTCCGCCTCACAGCGGATGTGGCAAGCGGCATCACCAGGTTTGTGCCTGGCGAGGATACGGCCTCGCTTTGCCCACACGAACTGCCAGCCGGGGCGACTGCCCGCCTCGCGAGCGCTCCGAAACAACTCTCGATTCACCTTCGTAAGTCGCTCGTTTATGTAGAAGCGCACCGCAGGACCCGGCAAATCAAGTTCCGCTATTGTCATGCCGCGGCGCACTCGTGCACCCTGCAGTAGCTCGTCACGTAGGTCTCGCCGCGCGAGGCGCACGACGAGGAAGCGTGAACGGGTCTCCACCGGCGCCGTCGACTGCGTCGCATTGATGCGCCTACCACCGACACGCTCGGCGCTCACAACATCGCGCGCTTTGATTTTTATACCCATCTTGGAAGCAACCAGCATCACCATATGGGTTGGGTTTTGGCCACTAGTCTCAGGTATGTTGGAGATCTGTATGTCATTTCCAAGCAGCTCTTGATCTCTGTCATTGATGTCATTCCGCAGTTGAGATATTATATTGTTTACTTCAGACGATTCCACTGGCCGAGCTTGTATACCCCCCAGAATAGCCATTCTCTTCTCTAATTCGCTCACCTTATCGTTCGTCGAGTGCAGTAAAGATCTCACCTCAGACAGGTCATCCCGGAGCTGCTGGAATTAATCCCGCACCAGCTTCAAAAACTCTTCCTTGAAGTTATTTAGTTCAGCCCTGAGGATATCAAGGTTGAGCTCCTGCGTGGTATCTAGGGCTGTGCTATTAATGGGGCTGGTGTCCATTAGGTTGCCGTGGACTTCCTCGCTAGCAAGTGCCGTTGGTGGGGCAGTTTCAACCCGGCTGTCCCTCCCTTTGCCTTTTCTGCACTCAAGGCAGTGCCACGGGTTCGTTATAGGGCCAGCAGCCTGCACATCCACGCACACCCGGTGGTACCAAGACCGACATTTGCTGCAACTAGCGCCCTCTGTTGACGAGAGGAATTTGCCGCACTTAGCCATGGTGATTAAGCCTGCCTGAGAACAAATTATAGCGATCGACTTATTCAAAAAGTACACTGATCCGGCCAAAGATGGCGCTGATTTCAGAAACGAGTTTATGGTAGTTCTCACAGCGCTTATGGTGCGGATATACACCATAGGTTTCTATACAGTATTCAGTTAAGGGTGCGCACACACTGAAGTTAAGTTACTGTTAGTTACGTGTTCACTAGTAAAAAACTGTCTCTTTTTCTACATGTTTAGGGTACTTATTTACTAGCTCGGGATCAACTTTATAAATTTCGTTTTTAGGGTTCCGTACCCAAAGGGTAAAAACGGGACCCTATTACTGAGACTCCGCGGTCCGTCTGTCTGTCTGTCTGTCTGTCTGTCTGTCTGTCTGTCTGTCTGTCTGTCACCAGGCTGTATCTCATGAACCGTGATAGCTAGACAGTTGAAATTTTCACAGGTGATGTATATCTGTTGCCGCTACAACAACAAATACTAAAAACAAAATAAGATAAATATTTAAGGGGGACTCCCATACAACAAACGTGATTTTTTTGCCGTTTTTTACGAAAATGGTACGGAACCCTTCGTGCGCGAGTCCGACTCGCACTTGGGCGGTTTTTTATAATTTGCACAGCTGTTTCACACTAGATAACAGTGTCACTAGTAAGTTGCACTTTTAATTAAACTTCCACAATAAACTTTTCGAAATAAACGTATGTGTTTTTATTTAGAAGCGAGAAGCACTCAGAGGACTTATAACTGTTTGACATCCGTGACGTCAATAAGATGAATACGAATCACAAGGTACCGCGAGCTTGTGTGAGTAAAAGGCAAAATCAGTAGTTTTACAGTAAGTATCACGCTTTTACTGATTTTAAGGACGCTGTTACATTTTCGACAAGCTCAAATTTAGGTATCTAGTTGCACACAGAAACATGACGCGTACGCACACATTGAAACTACTGAGCGCTCGTCGCTCGATTTTATACATCACTGAAATAATATTGATCCTTGATATTATTTTTTAATTTTATTGAAGTTGATTCAGGAAGGTTAGTTGACACTTTGAAAATTCATTTGGTGACTGTTACAAACCATCGTCGTAAAAAGTAGGTTATTATTTTCATCCGACTTCAAAAAAAGGAGGTGCTCTATCTATTCGACCCGTATGTATCCGCGATTTTCTTATACTACTTATCCGATACTGATCGGGTTTTTGTCGATAAATGTATGAGTTTTCAGGGGAAAAAATCTGATAAAGATCTTCGGCGATAGACATTGGCACTCTTCAATAACAAACAGCAAATGACCTGCGATTACTGTGATCGTATGTTTATGTTTTCTTTTCACCATACCATAATATTATCTCACGCCTGTACGGTTTTAGGGGGTAAACAGATGTATTTAGTATACCCAATATGGGATCCCTACAAAAACTAAAAAGTAAAAATAATAACTTTCCTGTGTCGAAAAACGAAAAACAATAGGTAGGTACCGACACCGACTTCCGAAAAGAAAATGAGTTTTCACTTTGTTGTAGTAAGTAGGTATTTAAAAAAAAAGCTATGTGAAATAAGTAGATACCTATAACTTAATAATTTCCGGTCACAAATATAAAAAAAAATACTTGAACATTTTGCTTGAACATTTTGTATTACATGGAAAATGTTTTTTTTGCATTATCTAAAATTTTTGGAGCATTACATAATGAGCAGCAGCTAATGACATACTACCCGAAAACCATGAAAATGACACCCATGACGAAAAGATGTCAAAGGAGAATGCCCATTTTATAAGGGAACTTGGGACCCTTTGAAAAAATGGTTGTATCTTGATGAATTTGGTTGTATATTGTAGAGAAAACATGTTATATTCATAATTAGAAAACATTTTTTATTTATTTTGCGGGGTTCACGAGATATAACGATGTTTCTGTTCTTGAAATGAACCCTTATTACAATGCAAAAGGTGCATACAAATGTCCAAGTGAAGGAACCTGATCTGTTGTTGTCTGTACATATAAAGTAAAGGACACAGATGTAAAATAATATAAAATATAAATCCTATTTTTGGATAATATTGAAATCGCAGACACGATATCTCATTAGGGGCCTGTGTATGGGCAATCTCCTTTTCATCGGCGCCATCTTGTATTTTGTTTTGACCCCGTATTCGATATAAGCTACCCCAAAATCCATGAAAATGCCAGCCATGACGAAAAGATGACAAATTTTTGTCGGCGCCATCTTGTATTTTGTTTTGACCCCGTATTCGATATAAGCGACCCCAAAATCCATGAAAATGACAGCCATGAAGAAAATATGTCAAATTTTCGTCGGCGCCATCTTGTAATTTGGTTTTGACCTCATATTCGATTTATGCGACCCCAAAAAACCATGAAAATGATACCCATGTCGAAAAGCGGCCAAATTTTCGTCGGCGCACTCTTGTATTTTGCTTGTAATATGGGGTATATTCGATATAAGCGACCCCAAAAACCATGAAAATGACACACATGACGAAAAGATGAAAAGTTTTCGTCGTCGTCATCTTATTTATTTATTTATATACACTTTATTGTACACCATAATAAACAAGAACAAAAGAAACTTAAAACTAAAAACATACAATGGGCGGCCTTATCGCATACCGCGATCTCTTCCAGGCAACCTGGAAGAGATCGCGGTCGTCGTCATCTTTTATTTTGTTTTGATCCCGTATTCAAAATAAGCGACCCCAAATTCCATGACAATGACATCCATGACGAAAAGTTGTCATTTTTTTTATCGGCGGCGTCTTGGGTTTTGGTTATGACTCCATATTCATTACTTGAACCCTAAAAATCATGAAAATTACACCCATGACGAAAATTTGTCTAATTTTGTCGGCGCCATCTTGGTTTTTGGTTTTGGCCCCGTATTTGTCATACATACAAACCGGTTAAAATCATAAATCGCCCACCCATCTACTTCTAAACTTCACGACCGACAGCTTAACCTATCCAAATCCTAACCTCAAGAGCTGCTTAAACCCACCCATCCATATTCAACCTTGTCAACAACTGCTTAACATCAATTATCCAAAGCCCGATCTTACCCAAACATAATTTCTAAATCACATTCTAATAATAATAGGAAACTCAAACATACTTATATTTCCGTCCGATAAAATATCAACTCCTTTCGATCACGACAAACGACGAGGACGGTACTCACACGCATGCAATTTTTTTTTTGCGAGAAAGCGATACGACCGTCCTTCCACGAGCGCTTATGAGCGCGGAATGATGAGCCTCGAGTGCAAAATGTATGAAGAAGTCGCCAATTTTTTTATTTTAGCCAATAATAAAAAAATATAATGATTTAGGTTAAAAATAATTATCTGAACCTGTAAAGGACTATACATACCGCAATTTCTTATAATTTTGAAGATAAACTATGCTGTAAATTTACCTAAACTGGGACCTATTCTGACCCTACTTTTTTATTTTTTTTTGCGATTATTGTGATGGGCAAAACGTATTTGTGCGAAAATTTTGAATGATGTCATACAATTTTTCTGATGCCAATCTGGAGCTGAATATATTATCTTTAAATTATGACCATGATATCTTCACATTGGTGATTGCATATACATTAAAATGGTACCTGAAAAGTACTGTTATTTGTAGAAAAATGTAATAGCGTCCTTAACCACAGAACAGATAAAAGAGATATCCCAACCATTCCCCCCTCTGTATACGTTCCTGGCTGTGACCCACAAGGCAACAAACAAGTGATTACTGAGATGTATCAAAATCACACTAATAAAGGCGAAAATACACATACTTGTAACTTGCAAAGTGTGCAACTAGCTTGCATGTCATTGTGACATTCACCAATCAGAAGTGTTTATGGTACAATGCCATGCATTTGTATAGAAAAATTTGTATAGAATTGGAGCAGTTTATTGTATTAAGTGTATACAGACCCCCTTCAGGATTGTATGACTGCTTTGAAAAGGTAATGGATAAAGTGTTACACAAGATTTGTAACTCTAATAAATCCATTATAACTTGTGGTGATTTTAATGTTAATTTGTTGGAAAACTGAGGTTCTTGTAGTAAAATAATAAGTCTGTTTCAGTCCTACAATCTTGTAAACCTATTTTTGGAGCCACTTATTTTTTACTACTATACCAAACCAAAACAATAAAGTGGCTAAAAAGGATATCACTGTTAACCCCAAAACTGCAAGTCGCTTAAAAGCTTTTAAAGTTAAACTCATTGATAAATTACTAATTTTGTCAATTCATGCTGATCCTAATCATCTTTATGATGATTTTTTTAGTATATACTGTAAACAATTTAATTCCACCTTTATTCCCAAGACAATCCCTATTAATGGTAATGCATCATTCAGTGATTGGGCTACCATTGGTATTCATAAAAGTAGAACACGGCTTTATGAGCTGTACGATGAAAGGACGTATGTAAACACTGCTGAATTTAATTTATATGTTAGAAATTATTCAAAATTATTTAAAAAAGAGTGTTTTTTGGCCAAGTCGCGTTATTTGAGTTCGAAGATTAAAAACAGTAGTAATGTTATTAAAACGACTTGGAATATTATTAATAGTGAAACGGGAGGATCTGGTAACCGAAATATTGACTACAGCCTGTCTATTAATGACAACATCATAAAATCAGACTCACAAGTCGCACTGGCCTTTGAAAATTTCTTTTCAGATATTCCCGTTTCTACTACTAAATCCTTAAACTCATCACCTTCTGTTGCTGAGTCTTTGCTAAAAGAAAATGTTAATGTTTGCGATTCGGAATTTATTTTTGAACATATTACTTGTAGAGACATAATTAAAACATTTCACACTTTAAATGTTAAAAAGACTGCTGATCTGTGGGGTCATTCTGTTGAAGTTGCCATGTCTATTATTGATATTGTCGCACCTAGTTTAGCTATTATCTTTAATAATTGTATCGACTGTGGGGAGTTTCCTGACCTAATGAAAAATAGTAAAATAATAACTTTGTTTAAATCAGGTAGTACATCAGACCCTACAAATTATAGACCTATTTCAGTACTACCTACTTTTAGTAAAATATTTGAGAAATTAATTTTAGAGCAATTGCAAAGATTTTTTAATAAACATAAATTATTACATAGCAAACAGTTCGGTTTTACAAGGGGTCGTTCAACTACAGATGCCGTGTTGAGCTTTTGGGACATATTTATAATGCATGGGAGGATAAGTGCGATGCCTTGGGCATCTTTTGTGATTTGTCCAAGGCATTTGATTGTGTTCTTCATGAAACCCTAATCAGGAAACTCCGCCACTACGGGATCCGGAACAGCGCTCTGGATTTTCTTACTTCATACTTGAGTAATAGGATTCAGAGCGTTGACGTTAATGGAAAAAGATCTCCCGGATCTATAGTAACAATGGGAGTCCCGCAGGGCTCGATTCTTGGTCCTTTCTTGTTTCTTATTTATATTAATGATTTGCCTTACCTCATAAAGGATAACCATAATATAGTGTTGTTTGCGGATGATATTTCACTTTTGTTTAAACTTAAACGTCAGCAGCTGGTTACTGGCGATGTAAATAGTGCGATCTCAAAAGTAGTTCACTGGTTCAATGTTAACAATTTACTTCTTAATGAAAAAAACCGACCAAGTGCGAGTCCGACTCGCGCACGAAGGGTTCCGTACCATTATCACAAAAAAACGGCATTAAAATCACGTTTGTTGTATGGGAGCCCCACTTAAATATTTATTTTATCCTGTTTTTAGTATTTGTTGTTATAGCGGCAACAGAAATACATCATCTGTGAAAATTTCAACTGTCTAGCTATCACGGCTCATGAGATACAGCCTGGTGACAGACAGACAGACAGACAGACGGACCGCGGAATCTCAGTAATAGGGTCCCGTTTTTACCCTTTGGGTACGGAACCCTAAAAAAACGAATACGAATGCATTAAGTTTACCCTACCTCACGTTAGGCAGGTGAAAACTGATGTGCTGATAAAGGGCGAAGAATTGAATCCTTTTTAGGAATTAGAATTGAATTATTCTTAGGTTTAGCTTTGGATGCTAAGCTTCAGTGGGGCCCACATATAGATAAATTGTCAAAGAAGCTAAGCTCCGCAGCATATGCTGTAAGAAAAATTCGTAATTTAACGGACATAGAGACAGCCTGTCTAGTATACTTTAGCTATTTTCATAGTGTAATGTCGTACGGTATTCTGTTGTGGGGAAATGCCGCCGACATCCAGACTATCTTTGTTTTGCAGAAAAGAGCTGTTCGATCAATTTATAAATTAAGCCCGAGACACTCTCTCAGAGAGAAATTTAAGGAGATTAATGTTTCAGTATATTTATGACAATCTTTTATATGCCCATAAAAATATAAAATTGTTTCAAAAATACAGTGATATCCATAATATAAATACTAGGAACAAACACAAATTTGTAGTACCCACAACAAGGCTCAAGAAAATAGGTGGCTCGTTTATAATATGCTCCCAAGCCACGTACAAAATCTAAGTCTTAATAAATTTAAATCATTCATTAAACGTAAGTTGTGCCAAAAAGCGTTTTATAGCATTAAAGATTACGTTGAGGATAAAACGGCTTGGGAGTGAGCTGATCCAATTTTTTTTTTTTTTTTTTAAATTTTGCACCATGAATTTTGTTATTATATATAACTTTTTTTTTTATTTGTTTTCTTGCAATGACAAGAATATTTACTTTTTAAAGTATTATATTATTTTATTTTAATTATTGTGAATGTGAAGACTATGTGGATCATTATTTTGTTTTTAATTTATCTTAGTTTTAGTCATGGTCTGGCAGTTTGAGTAGTTTATGCGGCCTACCCGAATGTCCTTTCTTTGGTATTGTTCGTAGAATCGTAGAGCTCCTTAAATTCTGAGTTGAGTTGCTCGGTTATTGACAAATGCGTGCACTGACTGGACAGGTCCACTCAATCTGGCTGGTTCTTTCCTCAAAAGACCATTTCAGACATCAGTCTACATGGTCTTCACATGATCGAACCAAGATTTTGTCAGGACTTTAAAAGAGACTGTGACCTCTGAGTTTATCGGCCTTTCTTCTCAGAGTAGTCAGATAGGAAACGCCGACCTCATCTAGTTTAAAAAAAAAAAATGTTAGACATGTATAAGCGTTTGTACAAACCAACTTATAGAAATAAAATCATTTATCATTAAGTTACATTTTAGCTCTACTCGTATTATAAAGACGAAAGTTTGTGAATGTATGTTTTTATGTTTGTTACTTTTTCACACAAAAACAACTGAACGGATCTGGATGAAATTAGGCACGGAGATAGATTGTAATTTAATGAAATTTTCTAGGAAAGTTTAATTATCTACATTTTGAACTAAAGCTGTTTTTTCTAAAGTTTTAGATATAATAAGGAAAGTACAAAAAAACTACTCAATTTTGGGTCACGCGGGTGTGAAACGAGTGCGCGTTTTGTTCCCTCAAGGTCGTCGGTGACTGTCGTCGTCTTAAGGCTGATTGCCGCTATACAACCTATCCTATGTCCTTCCCTGGGTCTATCGCCATACCAAATTTCTTCAAAACGCGTGTCGTTTGCGAAGTGTCGTCGTCTTAACTCGCTATGTAAATATCCATCACCATCCACGGACCAACCTCGGCAAGCCTTGCTTAAGCTTGAAGTTTGACCCATGCGGCTATACTCCAAAAGATGGAGAAAAAAATAATGTTGTTGGCTTTTTCTAGACCACACTGCCATATTTTTTACGCATGTTTTGCATTAACATTGAACCAACTGACGTCTGAACAGTTAATTGCCGTGAAAAATGTGTTGAAATTTGGCGTAATACAAATAAGTAGGTACACCTGTATTTCTTTGAACAAAAACACGTGTTTGTAGGTGTATAGGAATTTTTAATACGCATTTTAATGTAAAAAGGTTGACGGCTTAATTCTTCAAAAAGTACCTAATTATTGGTATTGTACTCTTAAACGATAGGTTTTCCGTTAGATATAGTTGTCTGCCCCGGCTTTGCTCAGGTGAATAGAAGAAAAAGTATTAATCGTCAAACTGACATAATAAATACTAAACTAAACATATAAGTTAGTAAAGTGCGAAAGTGTACGAAAAGTAGCGAATATTATAATAGGTTGAAGCAGTAATGCTCGCGAAGGAGGAGGTGGAACGCGCTTGGGAGGCGCTACGGAGACGCCCTTACGCCCCTAGCCACCGTAGGAGAAGCCCTTGGCGTCGGGAGTAGCAAGCCGATTCCCGGCCACCATAGGCGCGGGCGGAGTACGGGCCGATGCCCTGCAGATGCCTGCCGATGGTCTGGGTCGCAGATAAATTTGAAAGGCAGTTACCGCAGCCCTGACACAAGCAACTGTCATTGGATGATTCCCTAACCAAAAAAAAAAAGATTGATGCACGTCGTGAGAGGTCTATTCCCTAAGCACGAAGTCCGTTGATTCGGCCTTCGTTACGGACGTTTTCTACTCCATAACACATGCCATACGGACGCATGATTCGTTTGGGGCCCAAACTACTTATGATTTGACGACACAATTTGACAGTTGTATCTACTCCCGATGTTTTTACCCGTCCGAAAAATTTAATAATTACGGAGTAGGGTTCAAATTTCGGAGTACTTTCGGATGAGCCCGTAATTTCGACCCAAGGGGGCTACTCCCTAAATAACTACATGCATACATAAACTCACGCCTTTTCCCCATGGGGATAGTAACTAACTACTCTGTGACAAAAAGGCTCTACCTGCTCTCACTCAGCATGTTGCTGTGCCATGGGGTCCATGGGGGTCCCAAAGCACGGCGCTGATTTTCAGTAGTAAGATAAAAATATTGTTTGTCTACATACGATGTGGCGACTAGGATATTGGCATGAATGGAAAGCATGAATGACGAAGTATCTTCTATTTTTTTTTCGAATTTTTGGTAAACATAAACTTACCGAAGTCACGGGATACCCAGCGATAACAAATAAAATTTTGTACAAACAAATGTCACTAGATGGCGCGATATGCATCGATTTGTTTTTGAATTGTGTGTAAAATTATTATTTTTAGAATTAATCATAATAATTGTATGTCTTGTTTAATCAACTCTCATATATAAGCACTAAATTATGGCATATTGGCCTCTTAATTTACATTTCAAAGATTATTTGAACGGATCATTTAAAATTGATTCCAATAGATCGCTTGGTTGGTTTTTAATTTCTGAAGCATGCCACTCGATTGTTAAAATTTGAATTGCAACACATTTTGGTACAAGGAAACTGTAAAAACGTGCAAAAAATACTACAAAGAAATCGTCACTGAATTTAAAGAAAAATTATAACGGATCAAGAAAACCCTTTTACTTGCAAGTCGCTGCTAAAACACCATCTATTGGAACGGAACCGGACGCGATCGAAGTGCTTATAAAAATAAAAAACGCTAGTTACGTGGGCACAGTTTCTTTGTATGGGATGAGGCATCTGTATGCTAGTATTATATTATCTGTGCCGAGGTAGGGTGCTAAGTATTCGAACACACTCCGCTCGCTTCGGCATTCTACATAATTTTCATTTTTAAACTTTTTGTAAGTATAAGAAAAATCTATCAGAGACTTGTAAACATTCTCGAGCTCGCTTCGCTCGTTCCTGTTTTCGTTATTCTCATGTTTTCCCTGGGTAATCTGGATGACTTGACAAAGTATCTCTTGTTAATGTACTAGCTGTGCCCCGCGGTTTCACCCAGACATCACTAAAAGAAAGACTCGGCCACCCACCCGTCGCCCGTCTATTTGTAGTTATCCTTTATCTTGGAGAATGTAATGTCTGAATGGATCGTCTCTACAATGACGGGCAGGTTTCAGCTCTCAGTCTGGACCAGTGCTGCCAACTTAGCGCTTTCAGCGCCAGATCTATCGCTTTTTTGTTCAATACCGCGTTCTAGTGCTAAATTCAGCGCTTTTTGAAATCATATTATGATATGCACATCTACTATTATTTATTCTGTGATGTGCGTAACACGGAAGGAATCACATTTTTTTAGAGATAATACACTTAAATGCTGCTATGTTTTTTCTGTTGGTGTCTTAGTCTATGAGTTGGGGATTCCTCGAGTTGGCAGCACTGATTCCTCGCTAACTATTTTGTAATTTCTAGCTAACTTCGCTTCATGTTCTATTGTTTCACAGTAATTTATAACTTTCCGACAGTTATTCTGAGTCAGTTTTAGGAGTTGTGCAGAGAGACGTTATTAAAAATGGATGTGCCCTTATAAAAAAAACTACAGGCCGAATACAGCGTTTTTTTTGACAATGACCATTTCGCTTTCTAGCGTTTTTTTTTAAAATAGCTAACAGCACGTTTTGCTTAGACAAGTTGGCAGCACTGGTCTGGGCCTAGTTCAGAGCCACTATGGAGTTGCCCAATCCACCATTTACATGCAAGTTTACCATGAATACGTGACTTAAGGCGGTACCCCGAGCAAAACGCCGCGCAAGCCGTTTTTGTGCTGTTTTTAGGAGCTATCTACTCGTTATTTAAAAAGAAATATCAATTAATAAAAATACATTAAATTTCTACATAATATTGATTCTAAAATGGTAGATTTAGTTTTTTTTTAAATGTTGTATATATTTCACTAATCTCCTACCAAAAATACATAAAAATGAGAAATAATTATTGATATTATGCATCTCCTCGTAAAGTGTTTATTAATTATTTTTTGTACTAACACTAATGGATAGACAATTTAATAACGAATATTTTTGTAGAATTTTTTTTTTCAAAAGACCAAAATGTGATTTTATAAAGATTTTATTCTAAAATCTGGGCGTATTCACTACTGTAATTCATGTGCGCCACCAGTGCCGCTAGACCAATAGGAATGCTCTTAACGCATGCCGATTTTTTGGTCAGGGTACCGTCTTAATGTCTTATGTCCCCTAGATGGGGCAGAGACCATCCACAGAAGTCCTCCATCGCGATCGGTCTTGAGGTTCACGCTACGTCATTCCAATTCTCATTATCTGGCCACCTCTGGTATCAGAGTTAATTAAGCTGCCTCTGGGAACCCCACAGGCCTCTGACTTGGCTATTTCAGACTTACATTAACTATATAAGTCCAGGTTTCCTCACGATGTTTTCCTTCACCGTTGCCTGTGATGTCCAATATAAACTTCAACATAGGGCCACCACGACATATTATAATTTATACCGCTTCTGCCAATGACGGGTAAGGCTAAGCTTTCTTTTCCCTTAAGGATTCCAGTCCAAATCTCTAAAGTGTTTACCACGTATTGTATCACATAAGATCGGATAGATGGTAAAACTGAACTTCCCCCATACCCTGACTTGTCAATATTATCTTAGTTCGACTGTAACAAGAAAAATTTCAAAATTTATATTTCATGCTACATAATTTATCTAGTACATACGAGTTGTAGATACGCTTCGATCGGCAATCTATTGACCACGAAATCTTGCGAAAACACCCCGATTCAAACAGTAAAACACGCATAACTTTTGAACGGCTGAACCGATATTATTCAAACATAGCTAAGAAAACTCTCCATTAAGTCACCTTTTAAACAAAAATAACTAAATTAAAATCGGTTCAACCATTTGGACGCTATGATGTCACGGACAGACACACAGATACATATATAACCTTGCTCTAAGAGCTTATGGCCACCCCCCTGAGCACTCATTGGACCCCAGTTCAATTACTTTCACAATCCTGCGGGATTTAATATAAACTTATAATACTCACAACGGATCTTTGTGGCTCTGAATTGGCTGCAAGAGGCTGCGCACTAGCTATTTTTGTGTCAAAATTGAAAGTGCAAATAGCATTGTATAACTGTCTCTTTCACTCGCATACGTTTGTCGCATCATCCTATCTCGTTTACTCTATGCAGTTAATCTGTTTCGTGCGCAATAGTTGACAGATCCAACTTCAGAGCCACAAAGATCCGTTGTGAGTATTATACGGTACGAAATTAGCAATAATTCAGTGAAAATACACGCAGACAGAGACTTTATTTCAAACTATATATTAGACAAGCTTTTGCCCACGACTTCGTCTATTATTGCTTCATACAAACTTCTACCCCTTTCACTCCACCTCAGTAGCTGATTTTAAAATGGGAATCAAGTCTAAACGGCGAGTCGTAATTTTTTGGAAAAAATATATGTTACATTAGACCATTTTCTTAATAATTTGATCTTAGAAAATTTTGAGTTTTAATCGTTTAACATAGTGTAATTGATTTGTAAAGTTAAGTCTAACCCTCAGTTTCCCAGCTCAAAATTATCGGAGAATTAATGTGACAAATTGTCAAGCATGCGTTATCTGCTGTGATTGGTTGAATGAATTTTTAACAGCCAATCACAGCAGATAACGCGTGCTTGACAATTTGTCACATTAATTCTCCGATAATTTTGAGCTGGGAAACTGGGGGTAACACGGACAGAAAAACGACAATGGCACCAAAACCGCCGGGCGTATTTAAATGAAATTTTCACCATCTCAAAGACAATTTAATTATCTACATTTCGATCTAAAGCTTTTTTTAAAGTCATAGAATAATAAGGAAAGTACAAAAAACCTACTGAGTTTTGGGTCGCGCGGGTGTGAAACGAGTGCGCGTTTAGTTTCCTCAAGGTCGTTGGCGACTGTCGTCGTCTTAAGGCTGATTGCCGCTATACAACCTATCCTATGTCCTTCCCTGGGTCTATCGCCATACCAAATTTCTTCTAAATCTGATCAGCAGTTTAAGCATGAAAATGTAACAGACAGACAGAGTTTCTGCCGCGTATATAATATTATATAATTAAGTAAGTTTAGATTACATATAACAATGAATGAATTATTAAATTACTTAGTATCTACGTGTTTGTATTGTCAAACGATGATTAATTTTGTTTAATCACTGTGCCAGACGACACAATAGGTTTTGTTATTAATGTTTCTGTAATTTATAAGTAGGTAGATTTTGTTTGGGTTCGTACGTCATACTGGAGCGAGGTCACGGGATATTATTATAGGACACATCACCATAAGTGAAGTCCTAATACTGCGTTAGAAAATAACTATTTTACAGGTTATGGAGAGCAAAATAACTGTAACAAAATGCATGTTTAAAAAAATACAAGCAAAACACTAAATAATAAAAAAAAAATCCTCATTCTTTGTCTTTGGTAAGTACCTACGTATTTAATTCGTCGACAGAGGAAGACTGTCTCATAGGTCGCTTCTTAAGGTTACACTAGCTGAAAATTCTTCCATACAAACGTAGTCTAGATATTACTCCACTGTTTGACGATGTACGTTCAAAATAAAAAATGATATCAATTTGTCTCATCATTATCTAGTCCTGTATGGAAACAAAAATGTAAAAAAATAATATATTTGAAAGTTATGAGCGTCGAAAGTTCCATATTTCAACACTAATTTTAACGCATCTTTGGGCGGAGATAAATACCATAAGAAGAAGGAAAATTGCAAAACGGCCTCCATACAGGGATAGATAAGTAATTCAACAATGCAAATAATTTTATTTTGAAAATATACATTTAGTAGTTTTATCATGATATCTAGACTCCCAAAGGTCTGTTTATAAAAAATGGCGCGCTCGTTTTCGTCCTAAATCATCATCCATTTCGCTACAAACTTGCAAATGTGCTAATTCGTACGAGAACTAGCTTCTTACTGCTTCTCACAGCATCTATTTCTTTCGCACGTGTTGTCGGATAAGATAGCATGCATTTTAACCCCGCGCACAAAATAGTTCGTGCCGTCGACTAGTTCAACCTTAAGGTTACACTAGTCGAAAATTCTTCCATACAAACGTAGTCTAGAGATTACTCCACTGTTTGACGATGTACGTTCAAAATAAAAAATGATATCAATTTTTCTCATAATTATCTAGTCCTGTATGGAAACAGAAATGTAAAAAAATAATATATTTGAAAGTTATGAGCGTCGAAAGTTTTATATTTGAACACAAATTTTAACGCATCTTTGGGCGGAAATAAATACCATAAGTAGATGGAAAATTGCAAAACGGTCTCCATACAGGGATAGATTAGTAATTCAACAATGCAAATAATTTTATTTTGAAAATATACATTTAGCAGTTTTTTCTTGATATCTAGACTCCCAAAGGTCTATTCATAAAATTTCGCGCGCTCGTTTTCGTCCTAAATCATCATCCATTTCGCTACAAATTTGCAAAAGTGCTTATTTGTACGAGAACTAGCTTCTTACAGCTCATTACAACATCGATCTCTTTCGCACGTGTTGTCGGATAAGACAGCGTGCATTTTAACCCTGCGCACAAAATAGTTCGTGCCGTTGACTAGGGGCACCTTAAGAGGGGACTCTAGTGAGACTTTCTCCATACAAACACATTCTGCTGTTTTCTTCGTGGATAATGCCTCAAGAGCAATGATTTTTTTCCATAAAATCTAGGTCTAATTAATACGTGCCTGTATCATTTCCTTTTTTCCAAAACATAATCACAAAAAGAAATATGACAATCCAAAAATCCGAAAAAAATGCCCGTTTTTACCGCCATGTTCAGAAGACTTTCAGACAAAATTTATAAGTTTTTAACAAAAAAGGAAATAGATATACTTTTCCTCTAAATTTTTATATAAGAATTTTTTAGATCAGACCAGTTTTCATGAAGAAAACAGCAGAATACGAAACGTCTTTTAGTCAAAGTTTTTGTAGGTAAAATCAGCCTGAGCTGCAGTTGTCCCTTTCGCACTTTACGGGGTGAGGTTGGAGGTGACGCGACGGCAATAGTTTCTTCAAATACCTATTTTTCAAATTCCTGTTGACTAGAGTCCGCTCTTAAGGCGGTACCCCGAGCAAAACGCCGCGCAAGCCGTTTTTGTGCTGTTTTTAGGAGCTATCTACTCGTTATTTAAAAAGAAATATCAATTAATAAAAGTACATTAAATTTCTACATAATATTGATTCTAAAATGGTAGATTTAGTTTTTTTTTAAATGTTGTATATATTTCACTAATCTCCTTCCATAAAAACATAAAAATGAGAAATAATTATTGATATTAAGCATCTCCTCGTAAAGTGTACATTAATTATTGTTTGTACTAACACTAATGGATAGACAATTTAATAACGAACATTTTAATAGTATTTTTTTTTTCAAAAGACCAAAATTCGATTTTATAAAGATTTTATTCTAAAATCTGGGCGTATTCACTACTGTAATTCATGCGCCACCAGTGCCGCTATACTAATAGGATCGAATGCTCATATCTCATGCCGATTTTTTGGTCAGGGTACCGTATTAAGCAGTCAGGTTTTTTGATATTTTGAATTAACTTTTTTGTTATAATATAACATAACATCACGCTTTCATCAGTCCCCAAAGGGTTGGGTAGAGGTGCACCTGCAGGACATCGACATATCACCTGTTATTTATAAGTTCCATTTAATCCGGGGACAGCTTATTACATTATACTGCTAACACACGTCCGGATTTGGTACGGCTGGACTAACTCCGCCCACAAATCCGATCTCGCTTACACACGCTCGGATATGGTACGGCCGGACTAACTCCGCCCACAAATCCGTGGTCCAGTCCTACCAAATCCGGACGTGTGTTAGCACTAATACAGTCCCCGTTAACGGGACATCAAACTGCTACTGAGAAATTCCAGATGGGAACGGGATAACCTAAAAAAACTTCATCGAAGTCATCGAATCCAGTACCTCATGAACAACAGTAGCACTTGCAACCTCTAGATGTAGACCAAGGGTTCCCAAAGTTTGCGTCGCGCCGGACGCCCCGGGGAGACGTGGTCCTCTTTCATGGGCGTCATAAACGAGAAAGGACAGCTGTTAGAACTATGAGATATCTATACTAATATTATAAAGCTGAAGAGTTTATTTGTTTGTTTGAACGCGCTAATCTCAGGAACTGCTGAGTGGAATTAAATAATTTTGTTGTTTTGGATTGTCCATTTATCGATAAGGGTTATAGGCTGTATAACATCACGCGATAACCAATAGGAGCTGAGCATAAATGAAAAATGCTTGAAAAAACGTTTATTCCTTTTTGACAGCTTCCGTTGCGTGCGTTCGCTGCGTAAGCGGTTAAAGTTACGCAACATTCATGTATGTAGGGTAGGTAGGTAGCCAAGTGACGGGAGCGAAGCCGCGTGGGACAGCTAGTATGTGATACGAGCCTGAAACTACAAAATATTACTCGATAAATACTAATTGGTACTATTCTATAAATACAATGAAATCCAATTTTAGAATAATGTATTCCAAGATTATCCAAATCTGGGTACTGAAGATTCCTGGTACTGCTTGATACCTCGTGTCGCAGTTGCAGTAATTAACTCGTGTACAGTTCACAAACCAGCAGAGGACTTCTATAGGCTGATGATAATGATGACAGATCACAAATCAATTGAGAAAATGAAAGGAGAGTAACTTTTTCTAAACATAAGCTTTTAAAGTTATGCTCAGAAAAGCGAACTCATTGACTGTTTTTCTTAGTAATCAAAATTTTTCAAGCAACTAGAAAAATCAGTAATGGGAGTCACAGTATAAAAAAAGTTTGGGAAGCTCTGCTCTAGACAACAGAAAAAAATAAATAATACAGACGTAATGCATAACAAAAGAACATTGTTTTTTTTTCGATTCACATAGTTCCTTTTACAAATTCAATAGCTACATTTGGAAAGAGGCCATTTATTAAATTTAACACTTAAAAATCTTTAAGAAAGTCAACAAAACACGCTATGTCAATAGTTAAAATAATGAAAATCGGTATTATTTCAACAATATATCACGTGTATTGATTCAGCTTGGCTGCAAACAAACAAATTTGGCAGGTTTTGTGTTGCGCCATATAAAACTGATTGCGCACTTCGTTAAGCAAATCATTTTCGATATGAAGTGGCTAGCGGTTTTACTGTTAGTGGTAAGTGAAAAATAATATATAATATTTTGCCCCCTTGGCACTTCGTCTCTAAATTACAAGCGACCCTTTATGGGGTCCATTAATTGAGTGTGCAAGTCATCCGCTACCATTTTGTAATCGTGTAGATCAGCAGTGGTCAGGCAGGGTCCAACAGTCCATTGCCCAATTTGTTTTGTCTCCATATTCTGCAATAGTCCTGCACCAGCCGGAGATTGTCCTTCGGAGCTCACTAGTGCATACAGGGATAATCGCCGGTTGGTGTCACATTTCATCCTACATGTCTAAAAAGGCCCCTGCGAGTTGGTTTCGGCCCCTGGTACGCCTTTCAAAGTAGTACCAATGTGACATTTTCAAATTCATATGTACTTTCTACGTTGATCTTGCACACCAGAGGTGGCCACATGATCACACAAAAAGAAGAAGATTGTTTATACCATTCCCCCTCTAAAAAGCTGCTGAAAACAGTGAATAAAAAGCACTTTTACTCACTGTTTTGGTGTTTGAATTTGGAACACACCAATGTATTAGACGTCCATCTCAATGCTATGTAACCTCCTTGCGCCTGCTTGAGCAAAAAATACTCCGTACAAACTTTTTGTGCAGAGAATACTCGACTTTCAAAGTCCTTCTTCGATTTTAATTTTGAGTTTGTTATTTAGGATTTTTATAATGATTTTGATTTTAGTCTAGAATATTTATTGAATACTTATTTGGATTGTAATTCTAATATTAATTGCAATGGTATTTAATTAATTATAATTATGTAACGTAACGGAATGGTCACTGGCCCCTGAAACACAGGCGCCTTTACCTACCTCAGGGGTCAGGGTTTCACATTTTATGTAAATTTTGAAGGTAATAAACCATTTATTTATTTATAATATTCCTTGCGCTTTTCGCTTAAATCTTTCTTTTTCTCGAAGTCATGGTATAAAATATAGTATGCAACTCTTGAATAAAACGGATTTATATCGAGGGCCATGAATCACTCGCGTCGCTCATGATTCTAACAAGCACGAACCACGAACGACGAACGAAGCACGAGCATAGCGAGTGATTCAATCATCATGAATCACTACCTACGGTCGTGATTCAGTAGTTAAAATCCTTCACTTGCTCGTGATTCATCTATGGCCCTCGCTTTAAATCCGTCTTTTATTCACTAGTTGCATAATATACTATTTCTTAATCAGTTATATTTTTTAAGTTCATCTTGCACATCACTGACAACGGTGATGGCAAAACATCGTGTAGAAATCTTCTGAACATATTACCACAGATAATATAAAACCAGCATACAGATCCCTCATTCCCATACAAAGAAACCTTGCTGACGTAACTAGAGTTTTCCGTCAGCTGATTGTTTGCACGCATGTGAAGGGCCGTCAGACATTCATTCGCAAACTTAGCGGATATGCGGCTATGTATTTTTTTTTTTTTAATACTGAAACGATTTGTTTTATAGTTTTTTTGCACGTTTCTTTCCACATTTTGCGGTGTCGTGTGTCGCGTCGTCTATTATTTATTCTGTGGCGTCGTGAACAAACGGCCTACGGCGTATATATTCCCCAATTTTAACTACTGGACGTGCGCCTGCTAGGAGCCAGAGCGAGAGAAGCCACCTCGGATGGATTCGATTATCTTCTTTAGTTCGATTTTCAAGTTAATTTGTGGACTTATAGATATGTAGAAAAACGTTGCGAACCAAAGCTCCATGAGCTGGTGAAGCGAGCTCAATTTTAAAACCGAGAAAATACAGGGTGGCGAGCTAGGAGAATGTACATGTCTTGAGGACAGGCCAAAATCGAAATTCGAAATTCGAACGCGTTTAGTCTGTCGAAAAACGCTTCTTACGTCGTCTGCACGGTTTCTTTGTATGGGATGAGGTATCTGTATGCTAGTATTATAATTATTATCTGTGCCTCTGGGCTATCATTACTCACTGCAGCTGAACTACCCGTAAATGTTGTGCTTATTTCAATTTATGTTTAAACATTTTCTTTCTCTTCCACAGACACTTGCCATCGAGGGTTTACAAGGTGAGCACCATTTTTTGTTAAATATCATTAGAAGAAGAATGTATTTTATTCTGGTGATATTAAGAGCTTATAAATACGCGATTAAATTCAGCATAATTATACTAAACTTCACTTTTAGTGCAGATAGTGGTTGCATCTGGAAAAATTTAAAGCGTTATTTTTATGAAAAATCAATATATTATTAAATAATCATGCCTGAAATCACTCCTTTTATCGCTTACTTCCGCTATGCTCGATTCGAAAAATACCTACTTGAAAGTCCCGATATGCAAGAAATTAGTGAACAATGGAAGGTACAGTTAGAAATAAAAGTGTTTGAATTCAATTAAATTGAGCTTCCCGCTCAATTTAATTGAATTAAACAATACTATCGAAATCTTAGCCTGATATATTTTTAGGGCATAAGTTTATTTTTGCATAGTTTTATGGAATGGATGGAAGCTTTGTTTTTAAAATGAATGACGCGACGTGTTGAGTGGTGGTGAGCGCTTGTCGCACTGGTTGAGCGATTGACTGCTGCGCTGTGTGTCGCGGGTTTGATTCCCGTACGGAACAAATATTTGTATGTCCTATAGATAGTTGTTCCGGCTCTGGGTGTTGTGTGTATGTGAGTTTATATGCTTGTAAACGCACCCACGAGCCCACGATACAGGAAGAAATTTCTAGTGTGGGGCAACGTTTTTTAAAAAGAAAATGAAAAGAAAACTATGATGAAACGGAACGTTTATTGTTTTTTTTTCGAAATAATGACGGAATTTAAATGCTAGGTTTGCTTAATTTACTTTTGAAATGGTTAAATAAAATATTACACTGTAATTCACACTTTTCTTAATCACTGCCCGCGAATGTAATTTCGTGCATAGCGGAACTTTTTGCTAGGTATTTTTCGAGTCGAGTATAGCGAGACTAGAGCATAGCGGAACTAACCGACCATGCTTCTCCTCTACATTTATGCTAGAGATGTGTGGAACTCTCCCAGTTAGTTCTCCAATACAGTATATTGAAGAATTAGCTGTCACAGAGCCAGCACGTGGTGTTAGTTCATCCGTACTACTGTCGTGGTGGCCCAGTTGCTAAGACCTCGCCTCTCGTGCTTGAGGTCGTGTGTCAAATCCGGGCAAGTACCAATGAGACTTTTTTCAATTCAAATGTACTTTCTAAAGTATGTTTTGGACATCGCTGGTAACGGTGAAGGAGAACATCGTGAGGAAACCTGGACTATTAGTATTTGTAAGTTTGTTCTCCATTGGTGTAATTGCTGCAAGGCTTCCAATGCGAGGGTAAACAAATAAATAAAAAAGAGGTGCCCGCCATATCTACAAATTATTTCCTACTGGCTTTTGCCCGCGGCCACACCACCGTGATTATTTTTTGTTTTCCAATAGGAACATTATACCGAGTTAAAAAGTATCTATGTTCTTAGCCAGGATCTGCAGCCTAATTGCGTGATTGCATTCGACAAGGCAAAGGGTTTGACCCCATGTAAGATTATGACGAATATCTACTCTTTAAATAATTAGGTATTACCAAAAAATATCGGACTCTTTCGAAAAGAGTATCTTCACCAATGAAAGCGTCCAATATTTTATGGCAATATCTAATTATTTAAAAATAATTTAATAGTATCGCAGTTTGGCAACACCTAATTATTTTAAGAGTATTTGTCATACTCTTAAAATAATTAGGTGTTGCCAAAAGTTATTGAACTCTTTCGAAAAGAGTATCTTTACCAATGAAAGACTCCAATATTTTTTGGTAATACCTAATTATTTAAAGAGAATTTAAGAGTATGACAAATACTCTTAAAATAATTAGGTGTTGCCAAAAATTATTGGACTCTTTCAAAAATCGTATCTTCAATTCTTCTCCAACGATAGCGTCCAATATTTTTTGGCAATATCTAATTATTTAAAGATATTGTCAAACTCTTTCATGGGGTCAAACCCTTTGCCTTGCCGAATTCACTTACGAAATTAGGCTGCTGGTTTGTCCATATGCCAAGTTCAATCCAAATCCGTTCAGGCGTGAAAGGGTAACTAACAAACAAATTCACATTCGCATTGTAATATTAATTTAGGATGTGTTATTCTGATGTATAAGCGATATTACTGTGGGTTTCATCAAAATCCGTTCAGTAGTTTATACATGACTAGCTGACCCCCGTGGCTTCGTGCCCGTCAAAATGTTACTCAGCAATAATCTAGCTTTCCATAGGTGAAAGAATTTTTAAAATCGATCCAGTAGTTTCGGACCCTATCGGTAAAAACAAACAAACAAAAAATATTTCATCTCTATAATTTTGATAAAGAAAGAGTACCAAACATCCATTCATCCCAATGAGCCATCCTCACAAACTATCGCGTTTATTATTGTAGGGAACACAGTAATTTCTTTCTTAGTAGGATTCTTGAACCTAACGTTCCGTCTTTCACAGCGCTGACACTTGAAAAAGATGTAGGCATTTCAAGCGTTCAAGGCAAGAAGAGAACCAGACATGGCGTAGTACAAGTGGGCGCCTCCGAAAAAGATGGTCTGACTCTGACCAACAAGTTCTCTCTGAATGAAAACGCCAGGGAAGACAACAAACAGAACAGCCGTGGAAGAACGAAAGGTATACTTATGGTTGAACTAGTCGACGGCACGAACTTTTTTGTGCGCGGGGTTAAAATGCATGCTATCTTATCTGACAACACGTTCGAAAGAAATAGATGCTGTGATGAGGAGTAAGAAGCTAGTTCGTGTACGAATTAGCACTTTTGCAAGTTTGTAGCGAAATGGATGATGATTTAGGACGAAAACGAGCGCGCCATTTTTTATAAACAGACCTTTGGGAGTCTAGATATCATGATAAAACTACAAAATGAATATTTTCAAAATAAAATTATTTGCATTGTTGAATTACTTATCTATCCCTGTATGGAGGCCGTTTTGCAATTTCCCTTCTTCTTATGGTATTTATCTCCGCCCAAAGATGCGTTAAAATTAGTGTTGAAATATGGAACTTTCGACGCTCATAACTTTCAAATATATTATTTTTTTACATTTTTGTTTCCATACAGGACTAGATAATGATAAGACAAATTGATATCATTTTTTATTTTGAACGTACATCGTCAAACAGTGGAGTAATATGTAGACTACGTTTGTATGGAAGAATTTTCAGCTAGTGTAACCTTAAGGACTTTTATAAAATATATGTTATTTGACCAGTTTATCGATAAAAACACTACAATGAATACAAATAGTGAAAAAGAATCAAAACTAATCGAAAAACTAACTATATACCTATATCAATAATTTAAAGAATAATTATCGTCCCTCTCAACGAAAACGCGTTGGTATGGGCGTCTTGCCCTCTGACCTCAGATGGATTCTCAACTTTGACACTTTATAAGTTCGTTTCAGATCAAGATATTTAAAAAGATCTCTCATATTATACTCTTTGCGCAGTAGCATGGTGCGGGTGACAGTCGCAGTAACATTTTTACGCATATAAGTATCCGCATTTTTTGTAGTTTAACGTCATACCATAGTTGCCTGTATGACGTTAAACTACAAAAATGCGTATACGTATATGCGTAAAAATGTTATTGAAACTGTCACCCGCACCATGCTACAGCGCAAAGAGTATAGTTTACTATAGTTAAAAGTTATAAGGTATTTAGCAAATAAAAACATTACATGCATTATTGCGTAACACTAATTCATAGTTTGCAATGAATACTCTTGAATTATCAAAATGTAAGAGTTTGAATTTCATTAATTTAAATCCAATGCGCGGGTAAACAAATAAATAAATAAATGGGTGCCCGCCATATCTTTACAAATTATTTCCTACTGGCTTCTGCCCGGGGCCTCATCCCCGTGATTTTTGTTTTCCCAGAGGAACATGTGCATTATACCGAGTTGAAAAGTATTCTATGTTCTAATCCAGGTTCAGCAGCCTAATTACGTAAGTGAATTCGGCGAGACAAGTGTGAGCTCGTGGCTAAATAATAACAGCCGCACGGGTCGATCTTCAAGGTTAAGCAACGCTTGACGAGGTCGGTCCGTGGATGGATGACCATTTCAGCATACCGAGTTTCCTCCGTGCCTCGGAAAGCACGTTAAGCCGTGCCGTTGGTCCCGGCTGTCATTTGAAGATCTTTGACAGTCATTACGGGTAGTCAGAAGCTTGAGATCTGACACCAGTCTTGCCAAGGGGTATGGTGTTACCCAGTTACTGGGTTGTGGAGGTCAGTTACGCAGTCGCTCCATGTAAAACACTGGTAATCAGCTGAATTCGGAAAGACTGGAAGCCGACCCCTACAACAATTGGGAAAAAGCTAGGCAGATGATGAAATCGGCGAGACAAAAGGGTTTGTTCCGATGAAAGAGTATGACAAACACTCTTTAAATAATTAGGTATTGCCAACAATTATTGGATTCTTTCGTAAGAGAATCTTCACCAATGAAAGAGTCCAATATTTTTTGGCAATACCTAATTATTTAAAGATAATTAAGAGTATGACAAAAATGAAAGCATCCAATATTTTTTGGCAATATCTAATTATTTAATGCGTATTCGTTATAGTCTTTCATGGGGTCAAACCCTTGCTTTGCCGAATTCACTAGTTTACGAAATTGGGCTGCTGGTCTGTCCATGTCCCAAGTTCCAACGAAATCGTTCAGGTGAGAAAGCGTAACAAACAAACGAACTCACATTCGCGTTTATAATATTAAATTAGGATGTGTTATTCTGATGTATAAGTGAAATTACTGTAAAATTTCATCAACATCCGTTCAGTAGTTTATACATGAACGAACAACAAACATCCATCCAACCCAATGATCTATCCTCACAAACTATCGCGTTTATGATAATAGGGAACACAGTAATTTTCTTTCATTGTAAGACTCATGAACCTAACGTTATCTCTTTCACAGCGCTGGAACATGGAGAAGATGTAGAAATTTCAAGATCCGGTAAAGGCTACAAGTCAGCCGGAGATGGCGTAGGATCCAGCCGTACCAGAACAAAAGGTATGTTTGACAATACTCTAATAAGGAATTTAAAAAACTTAATTCAAAAAATCAAAAAACCCGACTGCTTAAAAATCGAACTAAAAAGACGTAAACAAGAAGAAAATCATGCTGTGCAATCGGAGAATACAATCATATTCGCGAGCTGGCAAAACCAGATGTATCCTCCGACTGCACAGCATGATTTTCTTCTTGTTTACGTCTTTTTAGTTCGATTTTTTAGCAGTCGGGTTTTTTGATTTTTTGAATTAAGTTTTTTTTATCACCTCTTAAAACACTTTATTTTGATACCCCACACGATGGGTTTGGAAGAAAAAAAATTTGGGCCCCCACAATATGTCACCCACAATCCGCCATTTTTCTATTGTCCAATTTTAATGTAGTCTATGACACTTGCAGGGTTAAGACGCATCGATTGACGTATAAATCATCAAAATCGGTCAACGCGTTTGGTCTCTGGAACGCCATATAGGAACAAACATACATACATACATAGGCTAATAAACACATTACCCTCCTTCGGCAGTCGGGTAAAAATATTTGTTTTTTGACCCGTTTATCGATAAAAGTACTAAAATGAATACAGATAGTGAAAAAGAATATCACTATAGTAATATTATAGTAACACGAATTCATGAAACTTGCAATGAATACTGTTGCCAAAATGAAAGAGTTTGAATTTCATTAATTTAAATCCAATGCGCGGGTAAACAAATAAATAAATAAATGGATGCCCGCCATATCTTTACAAATTATTTCCTACTGGCTTCTGCCCGGGGCCTCATCCCCGTGATTTTTGTTTTCCCAGGCAGAACATTATACCGAGTTGAAAAGTATTCTATGTTCTAATCCAGGTTCAGCAGCCTAATTACGTAAGTGAATTCGGCGAGACAAGTGTGAGCTCGTGGCTAAATAATAACAGCCGCACGGGTCGATCTTCAAGGTTAAGCAACGCTTGACGAGGTCGGTCCGTGGATGGATGACCATTTCAGCATACCGAGTTTCCTCCGTGCCTCGGAAAGCACGTTAAGCCGTGCCGTTGGTCCCGGCTGTCATTTGAAGATCTTTGACAGTCATTACGGGTAGTCAGAAGCTTGAGATCTGACACCAGTCTTGCCAAGGGGTATGGTGTTACCCAGTTACTGGGTTGTGGAGGTCAGTTACGCAGTCGCTCCATGTAAAACACTGGTAATCAGCTGAATTCGGAAAGACTGGAAGCCGACCCCTACAACAATTGGGAAAAAGCTAGGCAGATGATGAAATCGGCGAGACAAAAGGGTTTGTTCCGATGAAAGAGTATGACAAACACTCTTTAAATAATTAGGTATTGCCAACAATTATTGGATTCTTTCGTAAGAGAATCTTCACCAATGAAAGAGTCCAATATTTTTTGGCAATACCTAATTATTTAAAGATAATTAAGAGTATGACAAAAATGAAAGCATCCAATATTTTTTGGCAATATCTAATTATTTAATGCGTATTCGTTATAGTCTTTCATGGGGTCAAACCCTTGCTTTGCCGAATTCACTAGTTTACGAAATTGGGCTGCTGGTCTGTCCATGTCCCAAGTTCCAACGAAATCGTTCAGGTGAGAAAGCGTAACAAACAAACGAACTCACATTCGCGTTTATAATATTAAATTAGGATGTGTTATTCTGATGTATAAGTGAAATTACTGTAAAATTTCATCAACATCCGTTCAGTAGTTTATACATGAACGAACAACAAACATCCATCCAACCCAATGATCTATCCTCACAAACTATCGCGTTTATGATAATAGGGAACACAGTAATTTTCTTTCATTGTAAGACTCATGAACCTAACGTTATCTCTTTCACAGCGCTGGAACATGGAGAAGATGTAGAAATTTCAAGATCCGGTAAAGGCTACAAGTCAGCCGGAGATGGCGTAGGATCCAGCCGTACCAGAACAAAAGGTATGTTTGACAATACTCTAATAAGGAATTTAAAAAACTTAATTCAAAAAATCAAAAAACCCGACTGCTTAAAAATCGAACTAAAAAGACGTAAACAAGAAGAAAATCATGCTGTGCAATCGGAGAATACAATCATATTCGCGAGCTGGCAAAACCAGATGTATCCTCCGACTGCACAGCATGATTTTCTTCTTGTTTACGTCTTTTTAGTTCGATTTTTTAGCAGTCGGGTTTTTTGATTTTTTGAATTAAGTTTTTTTTATCACCTCTTAAAACACTTTATTTTGATACCCCACACGATGGGTTTGGAAGAAAAAAAATTTGGGCCCCCACAATATGTCACCCACAATCCGCCATTTTTCTATTGTCCAATTTTAATGTAGTCTATGACACTTGCAGGGTTAAGACGCATCGATTGACGTATAAATCATCAAAATCGGTCAACGCGTTTGGTCTCTGGAACGCCATATAGGAACAAACATACATACATACATAGGCTAATAAACACATTACCCTCCTTCGGCAGTCGGGTAAAAATATTTGTTTTTTGACCCGTTTATCGATAAAAGTACTAAAATGAATACAGATAGTGAAAAAGAATATCACTATAGTAATATTATAGTAACACGAATTCATGAAACTTGCAATGAATACTGTTGCCAAAATGAAAGAGTTTGAATTTCATTAATTTAAATCCAATGCGCGGGTAAACAAATAAATAAATAAATGGATGCCCGCCATATCTTTACAAATTATTTCCTACTGGCTTCTGCCCGGGGCCTCATCCCCGTGATTTTTGTTTTCCCAGGCAGAACATTATACCGAGTTGAAAAGTATTCTATGTTCTAATCCAGGTTCAGCAGCCTAATTACGTAAGTGAATTCGGCGAGACAAGTGTGAGCTCGTGGCTAAATAATAACAGCCACACGGGTCGATCTTCAAGGTTAAGCAACGCTTGACGAGGTCGGTCCGTGGATGGATGACCATTTCAGCATACCGAGTTTCCTCCGTGCCTCGGAAAGCTCGTTAAGCCGTTGGTCCCGGCTGTCATTTTAAGATCTTTGACAGTCGTTACGGGTAGAAGCTTGAGATCTGACACCAGTCTTGCCAAGGGGTATGGTGTTACCCAGTTACTGGGTTGTGGAGGTCAGATACGCAGTCGCTCCATGTAAAACACTGGTACTCAGCTGAATTCGGAAAGACTGGAATCCGACCCCAACATACTTGGGAAAAAGCTAGGTAGATGATGAATTCGGCGAGATAAAAGGGTTTGTTCCGATGAAAGAGTATGACAAACACTCTTTAAATAATTAGGTATTGCCAACAATTATTGGATTCTTTCGAAAGAGAATCTTCACCAATGAAAGAGTCCAATATTTTTTGGCAATACCTAATTATTTAAAAGATAATTAAGATTGTGACAAAAATGATTGGACTCTTTCGAAAAGAGAAAGCATCCAATAATTTTTGGCAATATCTAATTATTTAATGCGTATTCGTTATACTCTTTCATGGGGTCAAACCCTTGCTTTGCCGAATTCACTAGTTTACGAAATTGGGCTGCTGGTCTGTCCATGTCCCAAGTTCCATCGAAATCCGTTCCGGTGTGAAAGCGTAACAAACAAACGAACTCACATTCGCGTTTATAATATCAAATTAGGACGTGTTATTCTGATGTATAAGTGACATTACTGTAAAGTTTCATTAAAATCCGTTCAGTAGTTTATACATGAACGAATAACAAACATCCATCCATCCCAATGATCCATTCTCACAAACTATCGCGTTTATGATAATGGGGAACACAGTAATTTTCTTTCATTGTAAGACTCATGAACCTAACGTTATCTCTTTCACAGCGCTGGAACATGGAGAAGATGTAGAAATTTCAAGATCCGGTAAAGGCTACAAGTCAGGCGGAGATGGCGTAGGATCCAGTCGTACCAGAACAAAAGGTATGTTTGACAATACTCTAATATGGTTTTTTTTTTTTTTTTTTTTTTATTTATCTATAGGCTCGCGTTTGACCACTATCTCGCCTGATGGTAAGTGATGATGTGGTCGACGGTGAAGCACGCTTGCCTAGAAGTAACCTATTCACTCTTGACTTAAAGACCCCAAGGTTGTAGCTATCAGGAAACAAAGACTCCGGCAGGGAATTCCACTCCTTAGCTGTGCGTACAATGAAAGTATTCGCAAAACGCTTTGTACGTATGGGTGGGATGTCCACCATGGACCGGTGGCGCATTGCCGTACGTCTTGTTGTCCGGTAATGGAAAGGGCTAGGTGGAATCAAATTGTGCAGTTCCATCGCACACTCCCCGAAATGTAACCGATAAAAAACCGACAGACTGGCCATCCGGCGTCGATGTTCAAGGCTCTGGAGCTTTGAGGCGACCAGTGCATCGTTACCGATAAGCCTCTTGGCCCGTTTGTCAATCGACTCAAGTGCATCAAGTTGATATTTGGCAGATCCGTCCCAGAGGCGAGAGCAGTACTCCATGCATGACCGAACTTGCGCTTTATACAATTTGAGCAGCTGTTCAGGCGTGAAGTACCGGATCCCCAACTTTTTTGCAGCCAACTGAGCCTTTGCCTCAATGAAAGGACCAAAATTGAGGATCGATGTTAACGTAACACCAAGAAGGTCGAGATGGTCCGTTATCGGCACGGTTACACCACGGAAAGATGGAGCCGGGTGGAATAAGCTCTTTTTTGCGGAAAAAAGACACGCCTGGGTATTAGCAGCATTGAAACTGGCATCGCCCCATTCGGAGACAGCCTCCAAAGACAGGTTCAAGCGCCCAGCCATGGCCTCCCGGAGAGACCGGATCTCAGGCCCAGTAGCCCGTGCGCCGGACACGTATCTCTCAGCAACCGTGCTGTCGTCTGCGTACCCAAAGGTTCCGGGTTTTAGCAGGTCATTTATGTGCAGCAAAAACAGTGTAGCCGAGAGCACCGACCCCTGAGGGACTCCGGCGTTAATACCTAACTGACCGGACGAGCAGCCATCGATAACCACTCGGATTGACCGATCCCTCAGGAAGTCAGCAATCCAATCACACAGACCACTAGGCAGACCGAAGGAAGGAAGCTTACCAATAAGGCTCTCATGCCAGACCCTGTCGAAAGCCTTCGAGATGTCAAGGGAGACAGCAAGCGCTTCCCCATGCCTCTCGATGGCCTCACTCCAGATGTGAATGGCATACGCTAGAAGATCCCCAGTTGACCGATTTCGGCGGAAGCGGCGGAAATTTAATTAGATATTGCCAACAATTATTGGATTCTTTCGAAAGAGAATCTTCACCAATGAAAGAGTCCAATATTTTTTGGCAATATCTAATTATTTAATGCGTTTTCGTTATACTAGTTCATGGGGTCAAACCCTTGCTTTGCCGAATTCAGTTACGAAATTGGGTTGCTGGTCTGTCCATATCCCAAGTGCTATCGAAATCCGTTCAGGCGTGAAAGCGTAACAAACAAACGAACTCACATTCGCGTTTATAATATTAAATTATGATGTGTTATTCTGATATATGAGCGATATTGCTGTAAAGTTTCATCAAAATCCGTTCAGTAGTTTATACATGAAAGAGTATCAAACATCCATCCAACCCAATGATCCATCCTCACAAACTATCGCGTTTATGATAATAGGGAACACAGTAATTTTCTTTCATTGTAAGACTCATGAACCTAACGTTATCTCTTTCACAGCGCTGGAACATGGAGAAGATGTAGAAATTTCAAGAGCCGGTAAAGGCAACAAGTCACCCGGAGATGGCATAGGATCCAGTCGTACCAGAACAAAAGGTATGTTTGACAATACTCTAATAAGGAATTTAAAAAACTTTATTCAAAAAATCAAAAATGCAATCGGAGGATACAATCATATTCGCGAGCTGGCAAAACCAGATGTATCCTCCGACTGCACAGCATGATTTTCTTCTTGTTTACGTCTTTTTAGTTCGATTTTTTAGCAGTCGGGTTTTTTTTGATTTTTTGAATTAAGTTTTTTTATCACCTCTTAAAACCCTTTATTTTGATACCCCACACGATGGGTTTGGAAGAAAAAAAAAAATTGGGTCCCCACAATATGGCACCCAAAATCCGCCATTTTTCTATTGTCCAATTTTAATGTAGCCTATGACACTCGCAGGGTTAAGACGCATCGATTGACGTATAAATCATCAAAATCGGTCAACGCGTTTGGTCTCTGGAACGCCATATAGGAACAAACATACATACATACATAGACTGATAAACACATTACCCTCCTTCGGCAGTCGGGTAAAATATTTGTTTTTTGACCAGTTTATCGATAAAAGTACTAAAATGAATACAGATAGTGAAAAAGAATATCACTATGGTAATATTATAGTAACACGAATTCATGAAGCTTGCAATGAATACTGTTGCCAAAATGAAAGAGTTTGAATTTCATTAATTTAAATCCAATGCGCGTGTAAACAAATAAATAAATAAATGGGTGCCCGCCATATCTTTACAAATTATTTCCTACTAGCCGGCCTCATCCCCGTGATTTTTGTTTTCCCAGAGGAATATTATACCAAGTTGAAAAGTTTTCTATGTTCTAATCCAGGTTCAGCAGCCTAATTACGTAAGTGAATTCGGGCAGGTAATTAGAGGTATTGCCAAAAATTATTGGACTCTTTCAATGGTGAAGATACTCTTTACGAAAGAGTCCAATAATTTCTAGCAACACCTAATTATTCAAAGAGTTTTTGTTATACTCTTTTATGGGGTCAAACCCTTGCCTTGCCGAATTCAGTTACGAAATTGGGTTGCTGGTCTGTCCATATCCCAAGTGCTACCGAAATCCGTTAAGGCGTGAAAGCGTAACACACAAACGAACTCACATTCGCGTTTATAATATTAATTTAGAATGTGTTATTCTGATATATAAGCGATATTGCTGTAAAGTTTCATCAAAATCCGTTCCGAAGTTTATACATGAAAGAGTATCAAACATCCATTCATCCGAATGATCCATCCTCTCAAACTATGGTGTTTATGATAGTAGAGAACACAGTAATTTATTTCTTAGTAGGATTCTTGAAAATAACGTGTTGTCTTTCACAGCGCTGAAACTTGAAAAAGATGTAGACATTTCAAGCGTTAAAGGCCAGAAGAAAACCAGATATGGAGTAGGTCTAGAAGTGGGAGTGTCCAAAGAAGATGGTCTGACTCTGAACAAGGAGTTCTCTCGGGAGGAAAACGCCAGGGTGCACAGCGAGCAGAACAATCGTGCATTAACGAAAGGTATGTTTAAAATACTCTAAATATTTGTTATTTGACCAGTTTTTCGATAAAAAATACTAAAATTAATACAAATAGTGAAATAAGAAATTTCAAAATTAATTGAAAAACGAACGAGATATATAAATGATTTAAAGAAATATCGCCTACCGTCCCTCTCACCATAGACTAATATATAATAGATTGAGACCTCTCACTTCAGATGACACGTCGGACCTATCTTTCTTATTCTCAATTTTGACGTTTTATAAGTTCGTCTCAGATCAAGTTATTAAAAAAAATCTTTCATATTAGTTTATTATAGTTAATAAGTATATTATATGGCGTAAAAAGAAATTATAGGCATTATTCCCCATTGCATAACACTATACTTCATAAAAGATAGTTTAATCTCTGCGACATATGTCAAACTGACGTAAACGTTATTGTTAGCCTGTCAAGCGCTATTGTTACTGTATTGACACTGACAGCTGTCGCAGAGATGAGATCAAGCTATCTTTTATGAAGTATAATTAACAGCTTGCAATTTTTTTTTGTTTTGGATTCGCACGTTTTGTGCATTTAGCCAGTGTCAAGTATAGAAGTTCTACTTTCTTTAGTTTTTAGTCCAATGTCCTAGTCATAGACTAATATATAATAGTTAGGCCCCAGTAAAATGGCGGTAACTTTACTGGAAGCCTCCACGGAGTTTTGTCGACAACATGAACAAACTCATGTTCTACCGCTGTGTTTCACTTTCTCACACTCGTGCACGTTCACTAATATTATTAGAACAAAACACCACCATTTTTACACTATTAATATTCAGTTAAACACAATTTTAGGAAAATAAAACAGAGAAGCAACACAGACGCCATCACGTTCCCGCCAAAACTCCAGCTTGCAATGAATACTGTTGAATTGTCAAAGTGAAAGAGTTTGAATTTCAAGCATTTAAATGTTTCGTAATTAGGCTGGTGATAAACGATGCTAATTTAAAGGCAAATTCAAATTTATTTTCGTAGGGTCCTCCTTTGCTTATACGCGTTCACCATACAAGAAATTCGCCATTTTTAAAGTCTTATCACACGACTACTTCCGAAGATAGCCGATCTCGTGGCGAGTTTTGCTTCGGTCTTGTATGACCTGGGGGGTAACCACAAGCTCTTAGAGTAAGGTTATTTTGAGATCGAGTAACGGACAGATGTATCTGACTTGTATACATCTGTCACTTACTCGATCTCAAAATAACCTTACTCTAAGAGCTTGTGGTTACCCCCCTGGACCAAAGTGTGGAAAAAAAATCGTTTGCGGCCCAGACATCCCCGTCAGTAACAATATCTCATGCATTTTCTTCAGCTCACAATACCAATATGTCAAAAATAAATACGAAAGATTATTCAAGTCATTGATACTAGGCATACATGATTTAAACGAGTATGGCGCCCAGCGCTTCACAATAATTTCCGAACTACACCGGACGGTACTAAACGCATCGTTTCATAACGCTTTTTACAAGCTTTTATTTAACTTGCAATGTATGTATGTATGTATGTATGTAAGTGTGCTCGGGTCAAATCTTGAAACTGAATTTTAAAGCATCCTCCACCGATTAAAATTATATTTTGCATACACGTTGAGTTTGGTTGTCAATGCATGGCTAGCTAAGTGACGTCATTCTAAATCCAATATGGCGGACGGCCCAAGATGGCGGACTAGTTATTTTATGTGCACTGCTATGATATGGGGAGCAAAAAAAAGGGTTTGCTGAGAAGAATACGAAAAATCTTGTTAAAAAAATATTTTTAATAAATAATTTTATTACAAGCTTTAATTTAACTTACAATTTATGTATGTATGTAAGTGTAAGATGTAAGAGCGTTCGGGAAAAATCTTGAAACTGAATTTTAAAGCAGTTATCCTCAACCGATTAAGATGAAATTTTGCATACACGTTTGGTTAGGATGACAATGCATGGTAAGCTAAAAAGCTTGCTTAAAAAAATGGGAAATCTTATTAAGATAATAGAATAATTATTTCATTTCACACTTGTCTAGAACCTCTGATAGAACGGAAGCGTCAAGACAGCTATTACAAAAATGTCAAGAACGTAATCTAAATGTCACTTGACATCCTTAAATTTTTGGCATTTCGATCAAATGACGCTTGTCTCTGGCAACTCCTGCTGCAAGCTGCATTTAGTAACAGCCAATGATATTCAAATAAACAGATACGTTATACACTCACAAAACAATTGAAAAAAGTGTTCCGCACAGCAGCGGCAGCACACATACACACTTTTCATTCATCTGACATTTCACTACAAGTCGAAAGGGATGGCAATTGGCATGATAAAACCAACAAGAAAAAAAGAGACAGCTAGTGTTTGTCACTTGCGTGTGAATGTAAACAAACATTATTCTGACCAACAATGTATTTTTCTTTTTCTAACCTCCAAATATCAGAATATTAGGAAAACAAATTGAAATAAATTAGTAAATTGAGGTGTATTGCGTACTTACATATGGTATGAGATCCCTTCTCTTTTATGTAATTTGGTATTATAATTGGTACACTTTCTAAATACACACGATGGTATTTTTTTAATTTTGTTTTTGTTTCAACAAAGCGTATCGCTCTTCGCCATGCGTGACATAAACTAAAGACTAAAGGCTACAATTGCCTCCTATTCGAGTCTTCACAATGCGCGCGTTTATAACATATCTGTTTATTTGAATATCATTGGTAACAGCATTCAAAAAAAACTTGTCAAAAATAATCCGACTACCAAGGCAAAACACTAAAAAGAGCACTAATTGCTACCTACCTCTAATTTTTTAACCGACTTTCCAAAAAGGAGGAGGTTCTATGTTCGAATTTTTTTTTTTTTTTTTTGTCTTTTTGTGAAATCGACTTCCTTGTTGCTCATTTTAACCGACTTACCATTAAGGAGGAGGTTCTATGTTCAACTTTATGTTGTTTTTTTTTAATGTAACACATTAAAATCCGATATATCCGTCAATTGTGGACCCATTTTGAAAATTCTATTTTTAGTTTTGAAAGAATATGTTCCCAAATTGGTCCCATTTTAATTGGGTGATGAAGATCTGATGAAGAACTTCGGAGATATACAATAGAACTCTTCAATAAAAAATTGGTTTAGTAAGTTAGAATAATGCCGAAATAGATTACCCGAATATCATGAAACTTGAACTTAACCGGTGAAATGAGAGTGTACCAAGGTGAACTGAATTCTACACATCTGCGTACTCCTTAAGATCGTTCTAGCGTGAAGTTCTATTATGAAATGGTAACAGACATGCGATTTAAGAAATCCCGAGTGATTTGCCGTCATTTATTGAAGAGTTCTATTGTATATCTCCGAAGTTCTTCATCAGATTTTCACCAAATTGAAATGGGACCAAGTGGCGAAAAGCAGTATTTTCAAAATCGGTCTACAATTGACGGAGAAATCGGTGAACATAAAAATAAACTAACTCAAACTCGAACAAAGAACCTTCTCCTTTATGGAAAGTCGTTTAAAAAGAACGCAAATTTTCACTTCCTTTGTTTTTCAGGCAATGATGGATCCGAGATTGACTCTCAAAGAATTCGCTCTCAGGACATCGTACAAAATAATAAAAAACAAGACTCCCAACAACTGGGCATAGGAGGAACAAGAGGTGATCTTCTTCGGGGTAAACAGTTTTCGGAAATAAGCCGCGATGAAACTAAGAACAATAAGGACTATAATCAAGTGCATTATAGTAAACAGGGTAAGATTTGCAATCATGCTGTGCAGTCGGAGGATCAGGAGGTCTGCCAGCTCGCGAATGAGTATCCTCCGACTGCACAGCATAATTTTCTTCTTGTTTACGTCTATATTATCATATCGCTTCTGATTTTCGATTTTTGAATTAACTTTTGTATTATTTTTTTCCATTTTGATACCCCACTCGATGGGTTTGGAAAAAAAAATTGGAACTCCCAAAATATGGCGCCCAAATTCCGCCATGTTTTTAATTTCACTGAACATCTTAACACAGCCTTTCAGCTGATTGACAAAAATGTATTGTTTGGTTTGGGGCGAACTAAGTAACAAAACAAATGTGACATAATTATCTTGAAACTTGAAACTTAAGAGTTACCTTCCCTCTTTCCACATGCCCGATTTTGGGCCGGTTCTTTGAGAAGGCTTGTACTAATAAGTTTTTTAATATTAATATTCACTTATAACTTCTGTACCTCTTTATAGACAGGAACGGAGGGAACACTCGGAACGTAGACGCAATAAACGAAAGCGGCAACGAACGCCAAACAAAGAGTTCTTCCAGTGAAGAATCTTCTCAAAGTTTTGGCCTGGGTAACGGCGGTCTTGAAAGCGGTCGCTCTGGGTCCCAATCTCAGTCTAACCGCGTGGTTAACAAGGCTTTTAGGAGGAACCAACGAATTGAAGATGGTAAGCAACTTGCTTTTTAACCCCCGCAGGAAAAAGAGGGGTGTTATAAGATTCACGTGTGTTGCTGTGTATCTGTGTGTCTGTCTTTGGCATCATAGCGCCTAAACGGATGAACCAATTTTGATTGAGTTGCTTTTGTTTGAAAGGTGATTTTGTCGAGAGTGTTGTTAGCTATGTTTGAATTTAAATTGGTTGAGCCGTTGAAAAGTTATGGGCGTTTTACTGTTTGAATCGGGGTGTTTTCGCAAGATAAATGTGTCGGGGGTTTTTTAAATTTTACTTGTACAAAATATCTCTCAATAGTATAACAAAAAAAACAGTAGTTAAACAAAGCCGCTGTACGCGTCTAACGACTTATTTCTGTTTCTCCGCGTCTGTCGACGTATTTTTGTTTCTCCGCTAGCTTCTTCTAAACCACGCAACGGTTTTTGATACCGTTTTCACTAATAGAAAGAGCGGTAAATGAGGAACGTTTTCGTATATAGTTTTATTGCATGCGTAGCCAGGGTGGCTTCCTGGTTATATATATAATAGTCCTCCTAACAGATACCACGCAAGTCATTAAGTCCGCCTTTGTACCTTTGTGCATGAAGTCTAAATAAATAAATAAATACCATGACCATAGATATATTAAAAAACCCGCGGGTGATAATATAGCGTTAAAATATCTGCGCAAATACAGGTGTACCCTCTTCCATCACTCCTATAGTCGGATGGTTCGGTGATCCAGTGCGACCGGGGAGATGTCATCATAACCTGCTTTCCGAGGCACAAAGATGTCACAGCCAATAATGAAAATCCCAGTGTTTTTCTGACTGTAATTTCATAGAAGGAGTTCATGGATTCATGCCCGGTTGAATTTAAAAGATTTGCCCTATGGGACTTAAACATACCTAAATCTATACTCCATTTGAAATAACATTAGACATACAAAGTTTTCTGAGTTGCCTTCTCTTGCTCATTTACCATGTACAACCTAAAAGTATGAACTGTGTACCTACTAACTTTTCTTACTTTTTTTTTGTAGAATCCTTGATCGTTGGCGGATCTACAAGAGGTCGCAACTCTAAGAAGGGTTCTAGCGGGAAAACTGAACAGACGAATACCGAAGAAGAAGATTCTTCGGTTCAATCAAGTTACACCCACCACACCCACCCACAGGGCAGCAGAGGAAGCGAAAACCAAGGTTCTTTCTCTTTTTCTTAAGAAGAAGTTAATTGACAATAATAGTTTATGCATCACCATCATCAGCATTTTTAATATTCCCACTGCTGGGAAACAGGGAATAGCTTAGTAATAATAATTAATAAATAAATAAGTTGTCAATTCAAAAAAATATTTCTTTTAAACAAGCTTTTTAGCTTATTATTATTATGATTTAATACTTCATGTACAAAAACGTACAGAGGCTGACTTAATGCCTTAGGCATTTTCTACCAGTCGATTTTGGTTGATACAAAGATATACATACAAACTTTAAATACATACACTATATATACAAAAAAGTAAATAACTAAATACACGAATATACTTAAACAGATATTTGGAGAACGTTAACTCTGTGACGATACTACTGCCAACTTCTTACGAATGTGCTCTCAAACTTTCACTTTGAATACTAATCGATTGGGTGCCATCCTGATTTCTTGGCTGCTTACCGTGCATTTTCTTCCATACCAAACGTTTCCAAGTGTTTGCATACATTTTCGTTATCTATATTATATACTATCGCTTTTTCGTTACATCGAGTTTCAAATCACAACTGACTAAAGGTCACAAAAAAAACTGCTTCCAGTCTAAGCAGAATCAGCATGAGTACCATTATTTTACAAGGAGTGACTTAATATCCTTGCTCAAAGAGCTCATTGTAGGTGGGCACCTACAATGAGCTCTTTGAGCAAGAATATTTCCATAGTGCGTAAGGTATGGATGGATGTATCTGACTGTGTACATCTGTTCTAGCGGTTTGCAGCATCTGTTACTCTGTAGTGTTACTCTTATGATGGTAGCCCCTCTGGGCCTGTTGTGTTTTAGTATTTTAGCCCTAGGTTTATGTAAATACATCTTAAGAGAGGTGTCGCTGTTTGCCACAGTTTTGGTTTGCTAAATGCAAGGCTCAAAGTCGGTTACAATTAAATAATATTTTTTCACTACCTTGTCTATTATGTAACACATTGCCTAAGAAATTCGTTTCGAAATATGAACATTTAGACACAAAATTATAAAATAAAAATATCATTAGGGTTCCGTACCCAAAGGGTAAAAACGGGACCCTATTAATAAGACTCCGCGGTCCGTCTGTCAGTCACCAGGCTGTATCTCATGAACCGTGGTAGCTAGATAGTTGAAATTTTTACAGATGATGTATTTCTGTTGCCGCTATAACAAAAAATACTAAAAACAGAATAAAATTAATATTTAAGGAAGGCTCCCATACAACAAACGTGATTTATTTGACGTTTTTGCTATAATAGTACGGAACCCTTCGTGCGGCAGTCTGACTCGCACTTGGCCGGTTTTTTATGTGACCGGCAGAATGATACTGAACCTGTTACCTCTCGAAAAGGCGCGCGTTGATTGTGTGTATATAGTCTGTGGTTTATAGTCTGAACATTTCTAGTAAATTGTTGGTGGAACTTATTTGTATTTAATTAAGTAAGCTCATCAAGGTAGTGGGAAAGGAATCGTTCATGTCTCGCATAAAAAGACCTTTATTTTAACACTCGCTTGTAGCTTGACTACGTCGCTCGTGTTACAATCTCGACTTTTATGCTCGACACGAAATGTACTATACCAAAATTATAAAAGCGAATTAATGGATGTACATACTGAGTTACGCCAGAATGGCTGAATGTAATGAATCACGTTTTACTGTTTGAATCGGGGTGTTTTCGCAAGATATATCTGTCGGGGGCTTTTTAAATTTTTCTTGTTTGTATAATTGTCATCTCTAAATAGTATAACAAAAAAAACAGTAGTAAAACAAAGCCGCTGTACGCGTCTAACGACTTATTTCTGTTTCTCCGCGTCTGTCGACGTATTTTTGTTTCGCCACTAGCTTCTTCTAAACCACGCAACGGTTTTTGATACCGTTTTCACTAATAGAAAGAGCAGTAAATGAGGAACGTTTTCGTATATAGTTTTATTGCATGCGTAGCCAGGGTGGCTTCCTGGTTATATATATAATAGTCCTCCTAACAGATACCACGCAAGTCATTAAGTCCGCCTTTGTACCTTTGTGCATGAAGTCTAAATAAATAAATAAATACCATGACCATAGATATATTAAAAAACCCGCGGGTGATAATATAGCGTTAAAATATCTGCGCAAATACAGGTGTACCCTCTTCCATCATTCCTATAGTCTGATGGTTCGGTAATCCAGTGCGACCGGGGAGATTTCATCATAACCTGCACCGAGGCACAAAGATGTCACAGCCAATAATGAAAATCCCAGTGTTTTTCTGACTGTAATTTCATAGAAGGAGTTCAGGGATTCATGCCCGGTTGAATTTAAAAGATTTGCCCTATGGGACTTAAACATACACAACACACACACACACACACACATCACACACATTACACACATTTGAAATAACATTAGACATCCAAAGTTTTCTGAGTTGCCTTCTCTTGCTCATTTACCATGTACAACCTAAAAGTATGAACTGTGTACCTACTAACTTTTCTTACTTTTTTTTTGTAGAATCCTTGATCGTTGGCGGATCTACAAGAGGTCGCAACTCTAAGAAGGGTTCTAGCGAGAAAACTGAACAGACGAATACCGAAGAAGAAGATTCTTCGGTTCAATCAAGTTCCACCCACCACACCCACCCACAGGGCAGCAGAGGAAGCGAAAACCAAGGTACTTTCTCTTTTTCTTAAGAAGAAGTCAATTGACAATAATAGTTTATGCATCACCATCATCAGCATTTTTGATATTCCCACTGCTGGGAAACAGGGAATAGCTTAGTAATAATACTTAATTAATAAATAAGTTGTCAATTCAAAAAAAATATTTCTTTTAAACAATATTTTTAGCTTATTATTATTATGATTTAATACTTCATGTACAAAAACGTACAGAGGCTGAATTAATGCCTTAGGCATTTTCTACCAGTCGATTTTGGTTGATGCAGAGACAAATAGTGGTAGGTGCAAAATTGAGAAAAAACAGGATAGGTAATATTTATTCAAATACAAAGATTTGGTTGATGCAGAGACAAATAGTGGTAGGTGCAAAATTGAGAAAAAACAGGATAGGTAATATTTATTCAAATACAAAGATATACATACAAACTATAAATACATACACTATATATACAAAAAAGTAAATAACTAAATACACGAATATACTTAAACAGATATTTGGAGAACGTTAACGCTGTGACGATACTACTGCCAACTTCTTACGAATGTGCTCTCAAACTTTCACTTTGAATACTAATCGATTGGGTGCCATCCTGATTTCTTGGCTGCTTACCGTGCATTTTCTTCCATATCAAACGTTTCCAAGTGTTTGCATACATTTTCGTTATCTATATATATACTATCGCTTTTTCGTTACATCGAGTTTCAAATCACAACTGACTAAAGGTCACAAAAAAAAACTGCTTCCAGTCTAAGCAGAATCAGCATGAGTACCATTATTTTACAAGGAGTGACTTAATATCCTTGCTCAAAGAGCTCATTGTAGGTGGGCACCTACAATGAGCTCTTTGAGCAAGAATATTTCCATAGTGCGTAAGGTATGGATGGATGTATCTGACTGTGTACATCTGTTCTAGCAGTCTGTTACTCTGTAGTGTTACTCTTATGGTGTCAATAGCTTATGGTAGCCCCTCTGGCTGTTGTGTTTTAGTATTTTAGCCCTAGGTTTATGTACATACATCTTAAGTGAGGTGTCGCTGTTTGCCACAGTTTTGGTTTGCTAAATGCAAGGCTCAAAGTCGGTTACAATTAAATAATATTTTTGCACTACCTTGTCTATTATGTACATTTCCTAAGAAATTCGTTTCGAAATATGAACATTTAGACACAACATTATAAAATAAAAATATCATTAGAAAAACGGGACCCTATTAATAAGACTTCGCGGTCCGTCTGTCTGTCACCAGGCTGTATCTCATGAACCGTGGTAGCTAGACAGTTGAAATTTTTACAGATGATGTATTCCTGTTGCCGCTATAACAAAAAATACTAAAAACAGAATAAAATTAATATTTAAGGGGGGCTCCCATACAACAAACGTGATTTATTTGCCGTTTTTGCTATAATAGTACGGAACCCTTCGTGCGGCAGTCTGACTCGCACATGGCCGGTTTTTTATGTAACCGGCAGAATGATACTGAACCTAATACCTCTCGAAAAGGCGCGCGTTGATTGTGTGTAAATAGTCTGTGGTTTTTAGTCTGAACATTTCTAGTAAATTGTTGTTGGAACTTATTTGTATTTAATTAAGTAAGCTCATCAAGGTAGTGGGAAAGGAATCGTTCGTGTCTCGCATAAAAAGGCTTTATTTTAACACTCGCTTGTAGCTTGACTACATCGCTCGTGTTACAATCTCGACTTTTATGCTCGACACGAAATGTACTATACTAAAATTATAAAAGCGGATGAATGGTTGTACATACTGAATTACGCCATAATGACTGAATGGGATAAAATAACACTTTTCATGCGGGTGAAGCCACTGGCTGAAGCTAGTAATAAAATAAAATTAAAGCAGCCTTTATTTCTACTGCATAAAAACATAAAATACACTACATATTCTATCCAACTATTCAAAAGTTTTCTAGATACTTTATGGCCTAGGCATCGTTTTTACTACTGTCTCTTCTGCAGCAGTCACTTCAACGTCGTAGGCCTTCCCTAAATCTCGACACCAATAGTCTATTTTTCCTCTTATTATTAAGTAGTCTGAATTTTAAGATTTGAGATTAATTATGCATGATTATAGTTTTTGTTCGGCCTGGCGGATTTAAGAGTTTTCACGCTCAATAGGTCAACCCAACGAGTTTGGCCATTATCTAATCTAACTAAGTATGAGTATTTCATAGAACGTGGGTGCGCGGGAGTGGCGTTACACTAACACCCCACTAACTTTCAATAGCCTGTATTAAAACATTAGATATGTAGTATATAAAAGCCATAACTGACATGAGGTGGTATAGATTTGAGCTCGCTACGCTCGCTCTTTCATCTTTCTCCTTTAATTCTCAAGCTTTTCTGTATAAGTCGACAAAGTTAGTACTATTTTTGTATAAACGGGCAAAAAAAAACCAGCCAAGTGCGAGTCGGACTCGCTCACGAAGGGTTCCGTACCATTATCGCAAAAAACGGCAAAAAGTCACGTTTGTTGTAGGGGAGCCCCACTTAAATATTTATTATTCTGTTTTTAGTATTTGTTGTTATAGTGAAAACAGAAATACATCATCCATGAAAATTTCAACTGCCTAGCTATACGGTTCATGAGATACACTCTGGTGACAGACGAACAGACAGACAGACGGACCGCGGAGTCTTAGTAATAGGGTCCCGTTTTACCCTTTGGGTACGGAATCTCACAAAGCTGAAAATAGTTCTACCGGCGCCCATACTCTTGAGGGCAAAGGCATCTGTAGTCATCATCACTGCTTCTGTAGTCATTATCATATTTTTATTTTATTTTCCTTTTTTTCCAGGCGTTATAAACAGCGGCGGAAACCAAGATGGCTCAGTTCAGTACGATATTAAAAAGATTTTAGGAAGTCCTGGCACCCCAGTCGTTTTCCAAAGAGATCGCCCAAGGCATGGCTCCCACTCACCCAACTATGGCTCTTCTGGATTATACCAAAATGATAACTATGGAAGTGAAAATGGAAATTTCGCAATTTTATCTGGAAGTTATGGTGGTGAAGGTATTGGAGCCTCAGATGGTCATAATGGTAGACATACAATTGGAGGCTGGAAATATGGTCAAAATTATGCCAATTTGCTTAGAGGGGCAGATCTTCAACGCGGTAATAATTTTGAGGGTGGACTTGGATTTCAAGGTGCTAATTCTGCCGAATATATAAATCAAAATCATGCCTCTCAATTTAATGATGAGAATGACGATTTAAGAGGGCTCAATCAGGGACTAAAAAAAATCCAATTTGAGAGTAACACTGACGGCCAAATACCAAATTCCGACTATTTTGATAGTGAAAATATCGCAGTTGACACTGGATATCCACGAAGCTCTTCTACTGATAATATACCATATGCACGTGGAAATGGATACGGTTCAAATTCAAAAGACTATTTGAATAAGCTTAATCATGCTCGTGGTACAGTGAACTACCCTGGAACTGCAAGCCCTCGGCAATTAGTAAATAGAGGTTTTATCCAAGGACGCATTAACACTGGTGTTGACCAATCAATCACCCCTATCGATGATGACAATTTATATTTAGCTAAGATTCTAAATCAAGCACAACGTATCTTGACACATCATACAATCCAGCACACAGTTCCTAATAAAAGAGAGCCTGTACATGGAATTCCTTATCAAGGAATTGGGTTCTATGATGAAGATTCCGGTTCACATATGTCTAATCCTTCATCTGGGTACGACGATGATGCAGTAATAACTTCGGATTTGAATACTTATCAAAATGGTCGTGGATATGTACCTAGCTACTATAAGAATGGCGTTGATGACAGCTTTAGTCATGATATTGATGAGTCAGGTCCAACTACAATATATGGTAGAAGTCCAGGTTTTAATGTACCTCCCGTTGTGCCTGTTACCACGATTCCAGTAGACAATGATAAAACTGGGAAGTTAATTGACAGAACGTTGGCATTTGCCTCTATGCCACTATTTGACAAATACAATGAAGGAACTAGTGGAGACGCTTCTGATGCTGCCGATATTATTATAGATAGATACGGAGGTACCAACAGTGATGGTGTCAGTAGAAATTTAAATGAAGGTCTAATAGAAAAATCTCTGAATAGAGACTTAAGGAATTATAGAAGAAGATATAATAGAAAAGTAGATAAAACTTTAACTAAAACAGTAACAGGAAACACTGAAAAGGCAGGCGTGATTGTTAAAGAAGATGATATAACTTACAAGAATGGCACCTCAATTGTAATTGACAAAACTACGGTTATTAATAACGCTGACAAAGATGGTAAAGATAAAGACAAAAAACAAGATAAAATTAATAACTTTTCGGGACAAAATAATGGATCAGACAACAAGGATAACGATAAAAATACCGAAAAAACCAAACCAGTGACAAAAAAACCTACGACGTCCAAAAACTCTGATAAAGATGAGAAAGATAAAGAGAAAACTGTAGATAAAATTAAAAAAGGTTCAGGACAAGATCATGGATCAAACACTGAAAAGGCAGGCGTGATTGTCAAAGAAGATGATAGAACTATCAAGAATGGCACCTCGATTGTAATTGCCAAAACTACGGTTATTAATAACGCCGACAAAGATGGTAAAGATAAAGACAAACAACTAGATAAAATTAAAAACTTTTCGGGACAAAATAATGGATCAGACAACAAGAATAATGATAAAACTACCGAAAACACCAAACCAGTGACAGAAAAGTCTATGACGACCAAAAACTCTGATAAAGATGGAAAAGATAACGAGCAAAAGGACAACACTGTTGACAAAAACAAAAAAGTTTCAGGAACAGCTGACGAGTTAGACAATACTGACAAAGGCAATGATACAAAAACTAAATCTGATCAATCAATTATTAATAAATCTGACCAAACTAAGAAAAGTGGTGGTTCAAACATTACTGGCAAAGATGGAAGTGACAACAAAAGAGAGATCGAATCAGATAGTCATGATGGTGATGATAATGATGATGGCGATAATGTTGATGGTGATGATGTCAATTTGCAGTTTGTTAAGGTTACGAAAGTCACTAAAACTACCTACGGAGGTGGCAGTCGCAAAGCAAAACCTTCATCCGCAAGAAAAGAGAACATAGGTTACGAAAAAGCTAAGGCAAGTGCACCTGACAAAAATGAGAAAATAGTTCAAACCCAAGGGTCTGGAAGAGGTGACCAATATAGTCATGAAGATTGTGATGATGATGATGATGATGATTATGACTATTATCTATCTGACAAGCCTGAAAACACTGAAAGTAAAAAAGATAAAAATGTTGGAGGATCTAAAAATGGTGACGGCTCTGCTAATGAAAATCGTGATGACAGTGACAGTAGAACTAGCGAGTCTGAGAATAGAGGTGAAGGAAAAAGTCGTGGCCTAAACTTTAAAAATGGCAAATCTTTGACAGACGATGATAATGTTGATGTTGATGACCAGTCCGAAAAGCCTAAAATACCTAAGAGTAATGGTGGTAAAAATAACAAAACTATCATTGGATCTAAAAATAATGACGGCTTTGGCAATGAAGATCGCAATGACAGTGACAATAGAAGTGGCGAGTCTGAAAATAGAGGTAAAGGCAGAAAACGTGGCCGAAACAGTAAAAATCCTAAATATTGGGTAAACATTGATGATGTTGATGATGATGATCAGCCCGGAAAGCCTAAAATACCTAAGAGTAATGGTGGTGAAAAGAACAAAAATATCATAGGATCTAATAATGATGACGGCTCTGGCAATGAAGATCGCGATGACAGTGACAATAGAACTAGGGAGTCTGAGGATAGAGGTAAAGAAAGAAGACGTGGCCCAAACCGTAAAACTCGCAAATATTGGGAAGACGATGATGATGTTGATGATGAAGATCAGCCCGGAAAGCCTAAAAAACATAAGAGTAATGGTGGTACAAAGAACAATAATATCATAGGATCTAAAAATTATGACGGCTTTGGCAATGAAGATCGCGATGACAGTGACAATAGAAGTGGCGAGTCTGAAAATAGAGGTAAAGGCAGAAAACGTGGCCGAAACAGTAAAAATCCTAAATATTGGGTAAACATTGATGATGTTGATGATGATGATCAGCCCGGAAAGCCTAAAATACCTAAGAGTAATGGTGGTGAAAAGAACAAAAATATCATAGGATCTAATAATGATGACGGTTCTGGCAATGAAGATCGCGATGACAGTTACAATAGAACTGGAGAGTCTGAGAATAGAGGTAAAGGAAGAAGACGTGGGCCAAACCGTAAAGATCGCAAATATTGGGAAGTCGATGATGATGTTGATGATGATGATCAGCCCGGAAAGCCTAAAATACCTAATAACAAAAATATCTTAGGATCTAAAAATGGTGAGGGCTCTGCTAATGAATATAGTGATGAAGATTGTGATGATGATGATGACTATTATGTATCTGACCAGCCTGTAAATTCTGAAAGTAAAATAGATAAAATTGTTGGAGGATCTAAAAATGGTGACGGCTCTGCTAATGAAAATCGTGATGACAGTGACAGTAGAACTGGCGAGTCTGAGAAAATTAAAAAAGTTTCGGGACAAGATGATGGTACAGACAACACCAAACAAGTGACAGGACAAACTACTACGACCAAAAACTCTGATGAAGATGGAAATAATAAAGATAAAAATGATACAACGGTTGTGGACGACGGAAAAAAGAAAGATGATGTAACTATCAAACCAATTGTGATTGATGAAAATACGGAAATTAACTATTTTCATAAAGATGGAATAGATAAAACTGTTGATAAAAACAAAAAAGTTTTGAGAAATGATGACGAATCCAACGGAACTGATAGTGATCATGATAAAATTATCAATTCTGGTGAATCAACTGCGAAATATTTAGAAAAGGATGTTGGATCTAAAAGCAATGATAATCAAGACACTACCAAAAACAATAAAACAGAGACTGAAAAAACGGTGTTTCAAAACAATGATCAAGATGATACTACTTCGGTTACTAAAAAACCAGTTGACAATGAAAACAAAGATGGTAAAAAAGATGATTCTTTAAAAAGTGTTGTATCAAGCGATGAAGACTGTTATGATGATGTTGATCTACCTGACAAGTCTGGAAAAGCTGAAAAACTAGGAAGTAGTAAAACAGAAATAAAACCTGAAGGAACTGAAAATGCCAACAACGAAGATCATGATTACAAAAGCTATGGAACAGGCAAGAGAGTGCCAGGTGGTGAAACTGCAAGAAATAGCGACAAGAACAATGCCAACCAAATTGTCCAGGACAGCAAAAATGATGTATCTGGAAAAGGTGATAAATCCATAAACGACGATAGGGATGATGACAAAATAAAAAAATATAAAAAAGTGGTAGAAACTAAAAACGGTTTAGGTTTTAGCTACGGAAATCTTGATAATGATGATAAAACTGACTCCGAAGATAGTGGAAATAAAGAAACTTTTATAGACGGCCAGCCAACAGTACAACGAAGAAGCAAGGATGATAAACTAGATGATAGAAAATGGAAAATTAAAAAATACAGACCTAGGTCTACAGTTGGCAAAACACATGACACCAAAACTCAAAAAGATTTAGCAACAAGAGATGGCAGAGGTTATAGTTTTCAAGATTTTGATGGCGATACCAAAAATGATAAAAATGGTAAATCAACTGATTTGTTTAAAAAGACAGTCACCAGGGATATAATAAACAAAATTCCTACAAAAAACGGTAAATTCTTAAGACAAAATGTGCAGAGTAATGATGATGATTTGACTGATAGACACGGTTCTAGAAAAGTTGTGGCAGTAAACACAAACAAAAATGGTAAAACTAAATCTGATTCTGATAAAGAATCAACTAATAACAGTAACACACATAAGACCACAGGTGGTAAAAAACCAAAAGTCTCTGATTCAAAGAATGACATCAAAAAAACATTAACCAGAAATGAAAAACATAAAATTATCATAGTCAAGAATGTTATAGTAGACTCCACTAATAATAATGATAAAAATGGAGGCAATAACAAAACTACAGCTATCAATATTGTTGGACGCAAAAAAGACAATAGAAGTCAAGACTCTCTCGCTCAAGATGATTGTGTCGATGAAACTAGCGAAGGTGGTGAATCAACTGGGAATGATAATGCACCTAAAACTAAAAAACGCAAACATGGGGACGCAACTAATAATGAAAGTGAAGGTTCTTCTACAAAAGTAAAAAGAAAACACAAACACGTACACACAGTTTTGAAAGAAAATAATGAATCTATTAAGGAAACTAATGCTAGTGAAGAAAAGACTTCGACGAATAAAGAAAAGGACTCAGATTCCAAAAATAAATCAGGAAAGGACAATAATAGAAAACATAACGGATCCAACATCGCTTTTGAAAACTGTAGAGGTAACGATATGGATACCACTCGGAGCAACTCAGAGAACACTGACGCTGACAAAAAATCATTTGATAAAAATGTTAAATATACACATCGTATTAGTATTGTAAAAACTTCACAACAAAACAATGGTCATGATGATTCTGGTGACGAAAATGATAAAGGTACCAGGAAAATAAGTGATTTAACCCAACAAACTAAAAAAACGGTAACTAGAAGTACAAGAAAAAATGCAAGCGAGGATATCGATAACGGTACAAAAAACGATAAAACAGACAAATTAACTGATGTTAAAAAACAAACAAGTTCTATCTCTGGTTCAGACAATGTGAAGGATAAAGACCAAAGGTTCACTTCAGTGAGCCACTTCACAAACGCTGGACTAAACACTAAACCAAACAGTATAGCAGATAAAGCTTCTAGAGCTAGCCGTTTTAAAACTAATATAGCGAAAGTCACGATCAAAATTCAACCGATCAACCCTAAAAAACCTGACGTGCCATCTGATAACGAAGATAGTAATCATTTTGCAGGGGATAAGACAACCACAGACTCCACATCTGGCAAAACTAGAAGAACTGAAGACGAACAAGGAAAAACTCAGTCCGAAAATTGTGACGAAGAAAACAGTACTTCAAAAAACAAATTCGGCCAATCAAGCTATCAAACAAGCGGATCGAGTACTTTTTCAAGTGACAATAATAATGAAATTTCAGACAGTACATCAAACGAGACTACAAACTCCATAAAACGTACAGAAGAATCAAGTCAAACAGCTTCTGGAAATGGGTCAGGTTCTGAACAAGAATTCCATTCCACAGATGGAGAAAAAATCACTTACACCAAACATTCAGACAAAAATATTCACTTAAAACAGAAAAAAGTTGCGAGATTTAATGAAGAAACAACTGATTCTAATGGAACAACAATCGGATCGGGGCAAAGTTACGCTTCTAAAGAAAATAATAACAGTGCGTCAGATAGCTATGCAGAAGAATCCGATGATACGGGCAATGTGGGGTCTAAGAGAGTCTCTTCTAGAGCTGGATATGAGAATAATCAGGAATATTCTAGCAGTGCATCTAAGACGGTAAATTCTGAAGGTAACACCAATCAGAGGGAATTAAGTTCCAGCAAATTGGAGTTCTCTGAGGAGTCTTCCGTAGAACAATCCAACACCAATAACAGTTAGACTTTTAAAGTTTTCGCTAACAATTTTTTATTTAGCATTTATTTTTGTATCTTTTCAATAAATCTGTATTTTTTGTCCACATAATTAATTAAATGAAGCATAATGAGTTTTGTGTTTTTTTTTACTTTTTGTGACTTCAAAACCATATTTATCAAAGCGATGACATCCTACAAAGTGGACTCCAAACTTGTTCTGGATGCTATCCGAACGCTAAACAGACTTGGGAAGCCTAACAGCATAAGACTGATGTGAGTCCTTGGGAATAAAGGAATCCATGTTAACGAAATGGCTGATCAACTGGCAAGAGAGGGCTCAGCAAATGATTTTGAGGGTCCAGAACCATGTGTAAGCATTTCAACGTGTCTCAAGCCACACTCAGGGATTTTGCAGATCACAGACAACAAACACATTGACTGTCTAATACCGGTCTGGAACACTCCACGAATTTCCTGGGCTTTGCAGTTTGTTCATTTCATGTATCAAACTGTTGTTATTTGTTTTATAAAGAGGAAATATAAATTAATTAAAATACGTGTTGTCACTTTGTTGATTTAATGATGAAGGAAGGGTCACCATAGAAACATTAGAATTTTGATTAAAAATAAAAAGCTCATACAAATAGTTCGCATATCACAACATGCCCCCTTAATCTAAATTCTATCTAAATATGAAAGGAAGAACATCAATTAACAATTAGGTACAAATTATCAAGAAATGCCCATATTTACTATACAAGTTTTAAACTTTACAGGGCCTAAAGGCTTAGTTAACGCATCAGCCGGTAGCTCCTCACTGGGCATGTACTTCAAATTGATGACCTTGTTGTTTAATTTTTCCCTTATAAAATGGAATCGCACGTCAATATGTTTGGTCCGATTTTGGTGGACTGGATTAAGTGCCAATTGACGTGCACTCTGACTATCGGTATAAATTACCACAGTTTGGCACTTACCTGTTAATTCACAGATAAGACGTCGCAAGAAAATTACGTCTTTCGCAGCAGCCGCTAGTGATAAATACTCGGCCTCAGTGGAAGACAACGCAACTGTGTGTTGCTTCTTACTCTCCCACGATATTGGACCATCTCCAAGCTTCACACAAAAACCAGTATATGAGCGTCGATCAAAACTATTCGCGAAGTCGGCATCGGCAAAACAGTCCAAATACTTCCCCGTTTTGTTGCCTGTAATACTGTAATCAACAGTGCCTTTTAAATAATTTCGCACTCTCTTTGCGACATTCCAATGCCTCTTATCATAACATGTTAAGAATTGACTGAGAAAACTCACCGTGTATGCTATATCAGGCCGTGTGTTTACAGCTAGAAACATAAGGCAGCCTACCAATTGCTGGTAAGGAATATTCTTATCAACATTCTCAGAACCTTTATCAAGCTTCAGTTTTTGAACTGCTTTAGAACTTTATTTATGTAAGTTATTTGATTTAAAACTATTTTTCCGTCCTTTTGATATATATTTAAACCTAAATAAAAGTTTAATAAGCCCAAATCTTTTATAGAAAAATATTTTTCGATGTCCTTCTTGACAACTTCAAACGATTTGACATCTTTATAAAAAATAATAATGTCATCGACGTATATTGCCAATAAGACGATTTCCGAACCAAAAAGTTTCTTATAAATACAAGGCTCAGATGGGGTTCTATGAAAACCAATTTTAACCAAGGTTTCGTCGAGTTTTATATTCCAAACTCTAGGTGCTTGTTTAAGTCCATAAAGCGACTTATTCAACGAGCAAACCTTGTGTTCTTGATTTTTAACCACGAAACCTTCAGGTTGGTACATATAGACTTCCTCCTCCAGGTCTCCATTGAGAAAAGCCGTATCTACATCAATGTGACGCATCATGAGACCATTCTCTGCAGCCAAAGCAAACAAAGTGCGTAAAGACGAATTTCTTATCACTGGAGCAAAGGTTTCATAATAGTCTACACCAGCTATCTGATTGAAACCCTTTACAACCAGTCGCGCTTTATACTTGACCACATTTCCTAAGGAGTCAGTCTTAAGTTTGTGAACCCACTTACAAGGTATTATTTTTCGGTTTGGCTTCTCCACGAGTTGCCACGTTTTCAATTTAATAAGTGACTCATACTCACATTGCATGGCTGATCTCCAATTTTCAGCATCAGGTCCAGTTAATGCTTCAGAATACGTGATAGGTTCTACTAAATTATCCTCAGCAAGGTATGTAAGAAAATCAGGTGGTCTTCTGTTTCTGAGGGGGTATCGCCGCTCATCATTAACATTATTAATTGTGCAGTGATGATCATCATTATCTACAGGATCATCTGATAGATCATTTGGAGAATCATATACAGTATTATCTACCGGATCATGTTCGATGGTCTCTGTTTGAACATTACCAGATTCACAATCATTATTACCGAAATCTGTTTCTACAATACCTTGACGTTCACGTTGGATTGCCTCGGAAGAAAACTCAATCGGATTAAAGTCTAAGTCAATTGGTCTACTATTTTCCAAGATTGGAGCAGTTTGACAACCATGACTTGAAGATTTATTTATTTTCAACTCTGTGAAAAAATCTTCATAAAAAACGATATCTCTAGACTTTATCATCATCCTTGGATTGGATGCATTACGGAGATAATAGGCATTAGGATCATCCGAATATCCTACAAATATGTGTTCATTAGCCTTACTATCTAACTTACTTCTATGACAGGATGGAATATTTACAAGTGCTCGACAACCAAAAACTTTCAAGTTACTTAAGTCAGGTTTATCTCCAAACCATTTTTCAAATGGTGTTCCACAACTCAAAGCTCTGTGTGGACATCTATTTTTAAGGTACACTGCAACAGAAAATGCTTCTTCCCAATATGCTTTGGGGAGTGAACTATCAGCCAACATCGAACGTGCCTTTTCCACAATAGACCTATTAGTGCGTTCCGCAACACCATTCTGTTGTGGACTATAGGGTACAGTTGTCTGATGAATTATACCTTGTGCAGTTAAATGATCAGTAAAACGTTTATTTACATATTCTGTACCATTATCTGTCCTCAACACTTTTATCTGAGCACCAGTTTGTCTTTCCACTAATGATTGAAAAGAACAAAACTTTTCCAAAATCTCTGTCTTTGAAGAAAGAAAATAAGGAAAAACGAAACGTGAAAAATCATCAATAAACAGTAAAACATATTTATTACCTTGGAATGACGATATTGACATCGGCCCACATAGGTCCGAATGAATCAACTCTAACATCTTCGTTGCCTTTTCATATTTAACTTTCTTAAAAGGTTTTCGGGCTTGCTTACCTTCAACACAAGCTATGCAACTTCCCTTGTCTACGACCGTATAATCTACGCCAACATTTCTATTTTTCAATTGGTCCATTCCGATGCGGCACAAATGACCCAATCTTTTGTGCCAGAGTAAATATCTAGAACATGAGTCAGAGTGCACATCATAAGCATTAACTTGGTGATTATTAATAGTACAGTCTAGCGCATACAGACCACCATATGGAGAACCATGTAAAATAGAATTCCCGCTATAAGAGAAGTTTTTAGTTTCAAAGAAGTTACATCCACTTTTATCAAATAAAACAGAAAAACCCTTATCAACTACCCTTTTTACAGAAAGTAAATTTGTATTAAGATTTGGCACGAGCATTATATCACAGATACTGTTAATACTGCCTTCAGTATTAATACTTACATCACCAATACCCTGACAAACAAGCTCGTCACCATTGGCAACTGTAACCTTACCAAAATCAACAGGCTTAAAATTTGATAACCACTCCGACCTAAAAGTTAAGTGTTTTGTTGCTCCGGAATCTATATACCACACGTCCTTTTTATCGACCTCAGAGACAGCTAGGGCCGTTAAAGCTGTAGCTTCCTTTGTCTTTGGTTTCTTCTTTCTAAAGGGACAGTCAGGTCTTTTATGTCCGGGCGTGTTACAATCATAACAAACAATAGGTTTATTTTTCTTCCTTAATTTTCCAGGTCGATTTATAGAGCCTAACGCTGACTCCGTAGATGTTTCGTTCGGATTCTTAGCCATTTCATTCAACAGTTTCGTTTTAACCATTTCTGTGGTGATATTTACGTTGCTATTTTCTATAGCCATGACTAGTGGTTCGTATCTGGAACCGAGACCTCCAAGCAAAATCGCAGCAATCGGTGCATCGTCTATCACCTTGTCAATATCAGCTAAATCTAATGCTGCTGACAGTACGCCATTGATATAGGATTCTATATTTTCAAATTGATCTAAGGTCATTCTGTATAATTTCCTTTCGAGGGACAAACGTCAACCCATACTTTTGTCTTCATAAGCAGACTTCAAAGAATCCCATGCTTCTTTCGCCGTTTTGGCCGCGCGAACATAAGTGATGGGTGGTGTACGGTTCACGTACAGGCAAATTGCTTACGCCGCGACCTACTTTTAAACACTCGTTTTTATTTACTTTATTATTATATTTAGTAAGTTGACCAATAGCTGCCGTAGCGCTATAATCGCGGATTAGCATCCAACTTAACTTTCGTGTAACTTTTACGAATAAAGTTTACTGTGGTGATATCTGTGGTTTTCGTCAACTCACATCAAACAACTCAACTGTAAGTAACCGGCTACCTCTGAGCCGTACATAAAACTGGTCCTTCGAACCGGATATAACAGGTGCGTATTCTCTCTGTTAACGTTAGCGAATCTGTCTAGCTGGAGTCCCAGAAGAGCGGATCGCGTTAGTGGGGCGCTAACACACTTGATATCCAAAACTTGCGGAAACTTCGCAACTTTGGTGAACTAGTACCTGCGGTGATACAACTCTACTCCACCAACGGTCAAAACCAATAACTAATAACCATGGTTCAGAGCGTAACGGAACTGATAAGCCATCAAGAAACAACCTTCAGAGACTTGAAGCTTATTTGCACCAACTACAAGAAGGACAGTCCCACCAGGAAGAACTTGACGTACCTGGAGGAGCGTCTTTCTCGGCTGAACAATAACTGGGAGAAGTTTGTTCACAACCATCAACTACTGGAAGAGTCTGGAGCAACAGACCTTCAATACTTCAACGACGACATTTTCAACTGTACGAAGAAGATTTATGAAGAAGTGCTGCAAGACATGTTGAAACGTAAATCGGAATTGCCGTCTGCATCTGCTGGTAAGACGGAACAACCACCTGCTACGCCTAAGCAAGGTAAGGGACAATCGAAATTTACTTTCGACGATATCCAATTCCATGTACCTCCTCGGGAAGCAAGCGAGTCGGCGGAAAAGCAACAAGTTCTTTTGCGTCAGCAATACTGCAACTTTAGAGCGTTCGAACGCACTGTGGAGAAGGTAAACATAGCATTGGCAGTACCGATGGAAAAATGGGAATTAGAAGACAACTTAAGCACCCTGAAAACTAAATGGGAGCATATCGAAAAGGTAAATTGGGAACTAGACTACCTACTACAAGATGAGGACTCAATTTATCAACAGAAATACAATACAGCAGAAAACTTCTATGATGACCTGAAAAGGAAACTACAACACAACATCTGGAACAATGCACATTATGAGAAATCTACGCCAAAAATTCAAATACCCGATTTCCATGGCAACTATAACCAGTGGTTGACTTTTAGAGACCTCTACCTCGAAAGTGAACACAACAATCCGACACTTTCGAAGGCTCAAAAAATGCAACACTTGAAAACAAAACTGAAGGGTGAGGCAGAGAAACTGGTTCAGCATCTTGGCATCAGTGCTGAAAACTATGCATCTTGCTGGGACATGCTGACCCACCGCTACGACAACAAACGGCTGTTATTTACATCATACATGAATACACTCCTGAATCAACCTAGTATTCAGCAACCAACCGCAACAAGCATACGGAAGCTTCATGACGTCATGATGGAGTGCTTGAACGGGCTCAAAAACATCGGGCTGGACATCACCAATTGGGATCCGATCGTGGTCCACCTATTGATTCAAAAACTAGATAGCGTTACGTATAACGAATATATAAAGGAGATCAAACATCCCAGGGAATTTCCCGACCTGGAAGAGTTCGCCGAGTTTTTAGAATCAAAGTTCATGTCACTGGAAGCTCTGCAGGGAAGTATATAGTCAAAAATTTTCGACATCAAACAAACCATGGAAATCGGAAAAGCAGCATCATAAGGGATCAGAAAACCGAAATTACAACTATAAGAATAAAACGCAGGGGTCATCGTACTTTAACAAGTCACAAAACTCACCAAAAACCTTCTTCACGACAGCAAAAACATGCCCAATATGCAAAACTAATCACGTATTGATGAATTGCGAACAATTCTTGGCTATGGACACAAACAAACGAAATGACGCAATTCGCAACTTGCATATTTGTAAAAACTGCCTATTCAACCACGGAGAAAAACAATGCAAATCACGAAAGACGTGTAATTTGTGTCATAAGGCACACCATACACTTATGCATGAAGATGTAACAGAACTATCTAGCAACAAACAAGCAACAAGGGAGGAATACCCATCGTCGACCCTTTCGACTTCCTATGGGGTCAACAACATAACGAACGAACAAAGGGAAGTGTTGTTGACCACTGTACTCCTGAAAGTCAAAACAATTGACGGAAACTTCATCAACTTGAGAGGTCTACTAGACCAAGGCTCTCAAGTGAGCCTAATAACGGAAAACGCGGCACAACGCCTCCGATTACAGCGACGTAAAGTGAGCGCTGTTGTATCGGGCGTCGGAACCCTTAGCGGCAACTGCAAAGGGGCAATGACCTTAGAATGCCAGTCAATACATTCATACAAACTAAACTTTGAAGCATTAATTATGAAAAAACTCATAAGCAACTTACCTACCGCATCGTTCCCAATCAGCAACTGGGACTATTTGGAAAACTTAAAACTAGCGGATCCACAGTTCAATCTGTCGGGCCCGATCGATCTACTCTTGGGCGCGGACATCTACTCGGAACTTATCCTAAACGGCGTCATCAGGAGTGAGAGATACCCAGTAGCTCAACAAACGAAAGTAGGCTGGATTCTATGCGGGAATGTAAAGACATTCAACTGCTTGGTAACACTAAACGATTTCGAAAACATGGCAAGATTTTGGGAATCCGAGGAAATTCCAGACAAGTCATCATCAACTAGTGAGGAACAACACTGTGAAGATTATTACAACGCAACTACCATAAGATTGGCGAACGGACAATATGTGGTACAAATGCCTATGAAGCCTAACTACGAAACAAAATTAAACAATGCAAGGTCACAAGCATTAGCACAGTTCCTTCAACTGGAAAGGAAAATGCAAAAAAAACAAAGAACTCAGTTACGAGTACAAACGTTTTATGAACGAATACATCGCTATGGGACACATGAAACCAGTCACAGAAGAAAGTAGGGGCCGCGTTTACCTACCTCACCACGGCGTGATGAGAGCTGAGTCCACTACAACAAAACTAAGAGTAGTGTTCAACGCGTCGTACAAGACAAAAGGAGACAGCAGCAGTCTCAATGATCACATGTACTGCGGTCCGAACTTACAAAAGGATATACTGACACTACTAATTAATTGGAGAACGTACAGATACGTCTTTACGGCGGATGTAGAAAAACTTTATCGGTTCATCTGGCTTAACGAAAATCAACAACAGCTGCAAACTATAATCTGGAGATCTTCCCCTAAGGAACCTCTACAAGATTGGCAGTTGGGCACAGTAACTTACGGAACGAAAAGTGCACCTTATCTGGCAATGCGCACTCTACATAAACTCGCAGAAGATGAAAAAGATACCTATCCGGAAGCTGGGAACGTCCTAAAAAACTACTTCTACATGGACGATTTGGTTTACGGACAGGATACTCTCGACGCATCGAAAACACTGGTCACACAGCTAATTGAGTTGCTGAAAAAAGGAGGATTTAACTTGAGAAAATGGAAAACGAACGAACCGATTATCTTAGAAGACTTGCGAGATGATCAAAAGAGCCGCAATACGAACATCGACTTTAGCCCAGAACAAACAACAAACTCAAAAATGTTGGGCATGAGGTGGAATCAAGACAACGATAGCTTCACATACCAATGGGATCTACCAATCACGAAAAAACTAACAAAACGCGTGCTACTGAGCGAAATAAGCAAGCTATACGACCCACTTGGATTACTATCGCCACTTACAATAAAAACCAAACTTCTGTTCCAAAAAATCTGGCTAAGCAAAACAAACTGGGATGAACGCTTACCCGACGATCTCGCTACAGAATGGGAAACAATTAGAAAAGATATCCCTTTACTAAACAAACTTTCCATACCACGATGGTTACAATGTCAAGAAAACAATCTAGAGATACATGCGTTTTGCGACGCAAGCGAAAAAGCTTACGCGTGCGTCATTTATAGCCGAGTGAAAACTGAAGCCGGCGAATACAAGACTACACTAATTACTGCAAAAACAAAGGTTGCACCAATCAGCAACAGGATAACTGTACCTAGAATGGAACTTTGCGGGGCCGTTTTACTAGCCAAACTGCTAGAAAAGGTTCGGAACACTCTCAGCACTAAAAAACTACATTTAAGGTGCTGGAGCGACTCAAGGTCGTTTTAGCCTGGCTGCAGGGCGATATAAACCGATGGGAGAAATATGTAGCTAACAGAGTAAAACAAATAAACAGCATTATCTCAGCAAACTGCTGGAACTATGTGAAGTCAGAAGAAAATCCTGCTGACTGTGCAACTCGAGGGCTTACACCTTTTCAACTCCTAGATTTTAAACTTTGGTGGAATGGACCAGATTGGTTAAAAACAAACATGCCAAAAATTCATCAGCACAATCACCTGACCTACACAACAAACACTGAGTTGCAGGAAATAAACTGCTGCGCAGTCACATACAACAATTGTGAAATAATTGATACATTACTGAATAAAAACAGTAATTATAAACGCGTAATACGAGTGCTTGGATGGATTGTACGAATAAGCAATATTCGTAAGCAAAAACGCACACTAAACTCAACCAATAAGTTAGCCGACTGCGGTAACAAAAAGGAGGTTATGTGTTTGTCACCACAAGACATTATGGGAGCAACAGAATTGCTCATCAAAAACGTTCAAAATGAAAACTATGGCGACGAAATTGAATGTTTAAAGAAAAATCGACCAATATCAACAAAAAGCAGCTTGCTGAAGTTAACCCCATTCCTTGACGACCGTGGAATACTGCGCGTGAAGGGCCGACTAGGCTACTCAACTTTATCTCCCGAAGCTAAACATCCTATTATTCTTCCGGCTACAGGAAGATTAACGGAGCTTATTATTCAAGAGGCTCATCGCAACACTCTCCACGGAGGCGCCCGACTCACTTTGGCCCATTTACGTCAAACATTATGTGTCATTGGAGGTAGCAGAACAGTCAAGAAGGAGCTACGACAATGCGTCCGATGTCATCGTTTCAAACCAAACCGAAACGTACAACTGATGGCAGACTTGCCAAAGGAGCGTGTAACTCCATCAAGACCGTTCACAAACACAGGCGTAGACTATACTGGGCATGTTGATGTGAAAATCAACAAAGGAAGAGGCGTTAAAACTTGCAAGGCTTACATAGCAATCTTCATATGCATGGTGACCAAAGCTGTGCATTTGGAATTGGTGTCGGACCTGACTACGCAAACGTTCCTCGCCGCATTCAAAAGGATGTGTGCCCGCAGGGGTACACCCAGACACGTATTCTCCGACAACGGAACGAATTTTGTGGGCGCAGCAAAACTACTTCAACAGGAATTTGAGAAACACAATACGTTTAAGAATTCTGAATTCTTCGATGAGATGAGCCACTTACAAATTGAGTGGCATTTCAATGCACCACTTTGGCCAACAGCTGGAGGCCTGTGGGAGGCTGCTGTCAAAGCCATGAAATATCACCTACATCGAGTGCTGGGGGAACAGAAGCTTACTTTCGAACAATTCACTACTTTACTAAATCAAATTGAAGCCTGTCTTAACTCTCGTCCGCTGTGCCCATTAACAGAGGATATCGAAGACCTGGAATATCTAACTCCCGGCCACTTCCTCATTGGTGGCCCCCTACTGTCACTACCACAAGAAGAACAAGATTTTGCTGAGCACGATCTAAGAAACAGATGGAGGCTTGTTGAACAAATGAACGTACACATCTGGAAGCGCTGGTCGAACGAATATCTACATCTACTGCAAACCCGAAGCAAATGGCAGCAACCAAAAGAAAACCTGAAACTAGGAAGCCTAGTATTAGTCAAAGATGAGCACTTACCTCCTGGCCGCTGGGCTATAGGAAGAGTCCAGGAACTACATCCAGGCGCCGATGGTCGAGTACGGGTTGTTACCTTAAAAACAAGGAAAGGGTCACTTAAGCGACCAATAACGAAGCTAGCACCATTACCACTTAAACCCGAAGAACCTAGGGTAAACGAAGAGGAAGAGCAAAGGAGATCTACTCCGGAAACTACAAAACGGGGAGGCACAGCAAAAAATAAAAACAATTGGCTGTCACTAGTTCTCCTAGTCATACTAGCAATGACGGGGCTTGCACAATCAGCGCCAACGAATAACTTGAACTTGAAGGTTTCACCTATATCAAGCAATCATCCGATTTACTTCGATGAAGCTGGGCAAATGAAACTAATACATGACGAATGGACCCTATTGGTTTACTACAACTTAACGTCATACTGGCAAGCAAATGATTATGTGAACCAAATAGATAAACTATGCCAAAGAATATCACATGAGTACACGCCTTGCGAAACAATTGTCGGCCACCTACGTCATGAACTGAGTCACCTAGCCGACTACAACTCTATGCTGCTCACTCAACACTCAAGACCAAAACGAGGTTACTTTGATGGAGTTGGGAAATTAGCAAGAACTCTTTTCGGAGTGCTCGACGCAGACTTCGCCGAAAAGTACGAAACCTACACAACTTATGAAAAACCAAACATTAATTGTAGAGGCTGAAAACAACGTTATAAAAAGGAACACAGCCTTTATGGATGAACAATTCAAAACATTGCGCATCTACATGAACCAAACTTGCAGCGAAATCACAAAAATAGTGAACAAGGCGCAAATGCTATTCACAATGAATGACATAAATTCCGCTGCCGTGACGTCAACTCTGATTATAAGTGATCTAAACCGAATATTGGAAATGCTGATAAATACTCTCGCCAACATTTACAGAGGGCATTTAGATACCCATCTATTTCCTGCTAATCAACTGATCGAACAGCTAAACATAATATCCGGAAGGTTACCACAGGGATTATCGTTACCTGTAAAGGACACTCAAAGGGATTTGAAAAATATCTATGACCTCATCCATGTGAAGGCTCGAATAACAAACAACTACATGCTATTTGAAATACACATCCCCTTGTTGAGCGATGAAGACTACAAGATATATCGAGTCATACCAATACCGTTCCTTAGACAAGGACATTTAAAACTCGTACAACCAAGTTCAAGCTTCATCGCAATCAACTTTGTAAAAAACTCTTACATAACAATGGAACACCAAGACATGCGCCAATGTACTTCATACGGAGAAGACGAATTCACTTGTGTCTCACGTAATCCTGTCTACAATATGCACGATAAAGACGCCCCATGTGAGGCCCAAGTCTTCAACCAACAAGAGTCTTTATCATGCGTCCTCAATGACGTAACATGCAAAGAAACCTGGACAAAGCTTCACAAATTAAACATGTGGCTATTTACATTGTGCGGGAAACAGCTGATGCGCGTCATATGTAACGATCAAGTTACGCCAGCGGTCATTGACGGGACAAGAGTGATTTCCTTGAAATCAAAGTGCTTACTACAGAAAAAGGACGCCACAATATTTACACACAATCAGCTGGGAAGTACTTTTAACATGGAACCAGAGATAGAAATACCAACTATTAATTCGACTATTAACCACATCTTTGACCTCGGCTGGCAGAATGCAAAATTAAATATAACTGAACAAAAAAACGCCAACTGCAGTAGAAATAAGAAAAGTAGCCCAGCAGTTGGAATCCCAGAAAAGCAGAGAAATATTACCGAAGGCGTCTGACATGTCAAGTCACGACATTTACCTCTACTCGGTTACTTCTTTGTTGTTGGGAGGAATCGCTGCGCTTGCCCTCTATATTATTATTAAACGATGTTTGAAAGCAAAGAAAGACGTCAAAACACTCTCTGCCGAAAGAGGAGTGACACCTAGAGGAAGGGATAACTTTGGAGGGGACATCGAGCTACAAGAAATGCATTCGACAGCAGCGGAGCCCGTTTACAGCGAAGCAAGACAGCCGATGAAAGCATTTCACTTCGACTAAATTGAGTGTTATAACTTATACCTATATTTTTACATATTTTTACACATTAACTATTGTTTACTATTTAACTTTAAATAACTACTTTCCACTTTAATTATACTATTATTTGCTTTGTAATGGATGCTCATCCCACTTTTCCCTCGGGAGCATGTACGGTTCACGTACAGGCAAATTGCTTACGCCGCGACCTACTTTTAAACACTCGTTTTTATTTACTTTATTATTATATTTAGTTAGTTGACCAATAGCTGCCGTAGCGCTATAATCGCGGATTAGCATCTAACTTAACTTTCGTGTAACTTTTACGAATAAAGTTTACTGTGGTGATATCTGTGGTTTTCGTCAACTCACATCAAACAACTCAACTGTAAGTAACCGGCTACCTCTGAGCCGTACAGGTGGGCCATCTAACGTCAAACAGATTTTCGACAATGCTTTCTGATCAATCTTACTCCTAACACTTTGTGGGGTTGAGTCGTCAGGTGCGAAACCTACTATAGGTCTACCAGAATCTCATGGCAAAAGGGGAAACAAAAATTTGTTGTGTGCAATACTGGGGAAATTGGATTAAACGATCTTGATACTGTTTAATTTTTATTTATGTCTTTAGTATTAATGAACATGAGGTACCTATATTATAGTAGTCACAGCGGATCTTTGTGTCTTTGAACTTGGTCCTGCCAACTATTGCGTAAGAAACAGTTTGTCATCGAGTATACTGCATAGAGTAAGCGAGATAGGACGATGACAATAAAGACAAAAGACAAAAGATATTTATTTCAACTGGGCCACCAAGCGGCACTTTTGAATGTCACAATTTAAATTTACATGGAATAAAAGTTGATTCTACCGTGCATTCTTGCAACCAATTCAGAGACACAAAGATCCACTGTGAGTATTATAGGTATGTGTATGAATAATGTTGTTATACATCGTGTTCTTAACATAGGAAAAATAAATTAATTGAATATTAATTTATGTACTAATTTATTATTTAGCATTTAAATCATACTAATAACTTAAAACCTCATTCAGAACTAGAAAACTAGAATACAATTCCATGAACTCCACTGGCATTTCAAAGACTTGTATCTTTGTAGTTTTATGTCATCTCTCTCCATCAAAATGGTTCTTTTTCATTGGCATTTAGCATATTCAAAACTAATCTCTTTATGTATAAAGTCTGTAAAAAATAATAAAATGTATTATGTTACTTATAGTCATTCATCATCATCAGTCTATATATACTTTTTTTTTAATGTAAGTTTTATGGCCTGGTTGCTAGGACCTTTTAGCCACGTCTTTGGAAAGAGTTTTGGATCTTATATTTATTCTTCAGTATGCATTAGAATGCGGATGTAACAGATTCTAATGTTTTTTGGAGTATTTGGCAGCAAATTGTATCGAGACAGTCTTCCCAGTAAGCTTTGCAGAGGCAGTCAATACTACAATAAAATACACCGCTCCACTATCCCGAGATCGCTTCTGTCAATGATTTTACAAATTGTCCAGTTGCGTAGACAGTTGAGACACAAAACTACACCAATAATATATCACAATATCCACTAGGAATCAATTTGCAAATAATATTAACAGCCACTGAACTTCACTCGATAAAATCCCGCCAAAAACTCCCGTATAAAATAATCTACACGTCCTACTGCAGGGCACAGATTATTACTTAACATTTTTCTTACGTCAAAGATTCTCAATCTCCGTTAAAATCAATATCTTGTCGAAGAATTAGGAACAGTTACATTACTGTTGCCATTTCCTTCCGGCCATCATTCGATGTGCCCTGACCTACGATTTACCATATAATAGTAATGGAAAGAAATTAAAATTAAGTAAGAAAAATATAAATTAAACTAAAAGTATCAAAACAAGTCAGGCCAACTTACCGGTCCACTCTACGACGCACTTTAAAATCAAAGATTGAGTTTGATTTACGCCTTCTTCTTCCCTTATTTTATGATACACATTGAAAACAATATGTCTCGCTTGAGATCGAAGTGGGTTTTTCGACATTTTCACAAAAATAACAAATTTTCAAGATAATATCAAAAAATTTCAGCAGCGGTTGACACATCAAGTACTTTGATTTGACAGGTGACAATTGACATTGCCATATGAAAATCACAATTTAAAAAAAATAAAAAATGCCATGAGATTCTGGTAGACCTATACTGTATTCCACAATTCTTCATGCAAGAGGTAGTTTCGCATGCGGAACTTCCATGTACTATATCCTTCCCTATTAGTTAACACAAAGTTCGGGATGGACGAGGAAACTGCTCCTCTATATGTGGAAGCTGATCCTTCTCCGTTAGGCATTTTCCGCAAAACTTACCAGCAACAAAAACTTCAACAACCACAAAATTTTACTATATTTCCTATTAGATCTTCGTGCTGATAACGTGTTGCTATTTGTTTTATAAAGAGGAAATATAAATTAATTAAAATACGTGTTGTCACTTTGTTGATTTAATGATGAAGGAAGGGTCACCATAGAAACATTAGAATTTTGATTAAAAATAAAAAGCTCATACAAATAGTTCGCATATCACAACACAAACTAACTCAGAATCTAAAGTTAAAGTTAGATAAATAGTTTCACAATGTATAAAAACACTAATAAGTATTCAACGTTTTACTAGTTTTAATTGTAAATCAGCAAAATGCTCCATTGATAACATCCAAGCAATTTGTAAGTGGTCAGATCTCGTGGCCCTCCAAGAGAGATGGCTTCTTCCTCATGATATATTGATGTTAGGGACCATAAGTCAAGACTTTGAATTTACTGGAAAGTCAGCGGTCGGTTAAGAGGAAGGCCCTACGGGGGAGTGGCCATTCTTTTTTTTTTATTATCGATAGGCTCGCGTTTGACCACTACCTCGCCTGATGGTAAGCGATGATGTGGCCTATGGTGAAGCACGCTTGCCTAGAAAAAACCTATTCACTCTTGACTTAAAGACCCCAAGGTTGTAGCTATCAGGGAACAAAGACTCCGGAAGGGAATGCTACTCCTTAGCTGTGCGCACAATGAAAGTATTAGCAAAACGCTTTGTGCGTATGGGTGGGATGTCTACCATGTACCGATGGCGCATGGCCGTACGTCTTGTAGTCCGATGATGGAAAGGGCTTGGCGGAATCAAATTGTGCAGTTCCGTCGCACACTCCCCGAAATGTAACCGATATAAAACCGACAGGCTGGCAACTCGGCGTCGATGTTCGAGGCTCTGGAGCTTTGACGCGAACAGTGCAAAATTGTCAATAAGCCTCTTGGCCCGTCTGTCAATCGGCTCAAGTGCATCAAGCTGGTATTTGGCAGATCCATCCCAGAGGTGAGAGCAGTACTCCATGCACGATCGAACTTGCGCTTTATACAAGTTGAGCAGCTGTTCAGGTGTGAAGTACCGTCTCACCTTTGCAAGAATCCCCAACTTTTTTGCAGCCAACTGAGCTTTCGCCTCTATGAATGGACCAAAATTGAGGGTTGATGTCAACGTAACACCAAGAAGTTCGAGATGGTCCGTTAACGGCACGGTTACACCACGGAAAGATGAAGCCGGGTGGAATTGGCTCTTCTTAATGCATTGAAACTGACCAGATTGGCATCACCCCATTCGGAGACTGCCTTCAAGGACAGATTCAAGCGTTCGACCATGGCCTCCCGGAGAGACCGAACCTGAGACCCAGTAGTCCGTGCGTCGGACACGTATCTCTCAGAAACAGTGCTGTCGTCTGCGTACCCAAAGATGCTGTGCCGTATCAGCCGCCTCACTGAGGTGCTCTGTGAGCCTGGTTGTCTCCTGATCTCCGCTGTGCGAACGGTAGACACAGGCGTAGATAATCTTATCCAACCTTGTGTCCACCAGAGCCCACAGAACTGAGAACCTGGAGTCTTCAAGGTTACGGAGACGCCGATAGCAAGTGTCGTCTCGGGCATACATGCATACACCCGCGCGTGGTTTAAAGGCGTGCTCCAGGGTAAACCCTGGGTAGGATAAGTACGATACGTCTGACGGACTTCCTATCTGCGTCTTCGTAAGGAAAAACAGTGCTGGCTTTTCAGTCTCCAGGTGATGGTGGACTGAGTTGATATTAGTGAGGTGCACTTTGTGGGGGAGGGAGTGCAGCCGCTGTTTTACTACACACGTCCCACCGCAGGGCGCAGATTATTACTTAATATTTTTCTTACGTCAAAGATTCTCAATCTTCGTTAAAATCAATATCTTGTCGAAGAATTAGTAACAGTTACATTACTGTTGCCATTTCCTTCCGGCCATCATTCGATGTGCCCTGACCTATGATTTACCATATATTAGTAAAGGAAAGAAATAAAAATTAAGTAAGAAAAAAATAAAATAAACTAATAGTATCAAAACAAGTCAGTCCAACTTACCGGTCCACTCTACGACGCACTTTAAAATCAAAGATTGAGTTTGATTTACGACTTCTTCTTCTCTTATTTTATGATACACATTGAAAACAATATGTCTCGCTTGAGATCGAAGTGGGTTTTAGGAAATTTTCACAAAAATAACAAATTTTCAAGATAATATCAAAAAATTTCAGCAGCGGTTGACACATCAAGTACTTTGATTTGACAGGTGACAATTGACATTGCCATATGAAAATCACAATTGAAAAAAATAAAAAATGCCATGAGATTCTGGTCAAAGACCTTATACGTATTTCTTACTACTAGACTGTGCACCAAAATTTTTTGTTTGGGTAAAATAAAATCTATTGTCATACGCCTAGGTTAGCTATTTCCTTATAAGCGCTAGCTAACCAAAAGCGGTCCTGGCGAGAGGGTTCCCGCTGGTAGTGTGTCCTTGTCTGACATCTTGCTAGCTCAACTAATCATTGGATTTGGTAGAAATGGTATAAAATTTTATATTTTTCATTATTATGTTATACCAAAACGAACGAATAAAATAAAATATTTAAATACGTTTCAAAGTCTATGAAACTTTGAAACGTATTTAAATATTTTTACAGTTCCTATAATTAATCAATTCATATTATTTAAAAAAAAACATTAATACTGAGTAAGAGTAGTACTTTTAAATGTTTGGGCCTGGTAATACTAAATGTAAGACCACCAGGTTGGAGTTTTTGGCGGGATTTTTTCGAGTGAAGTTCAGCGGATGTTAATATTATTCGCAAATTATTTCCTAGTGGAATAAAATTGGTGTAGTTTTGTTTCTCAACTGTCTACTCAACTGGACAATATGTGAAATCATTGAGATCCTTTGGGGTATTTCAAAGCATCGTCTGAAGACTGCAGGATCATCTAACGCCTCTCCTTCATGAGCTTGAGAGTAAGATCAGATTTTTTTTTTCTATCTATACGATGGGTCTTGAAGAATAAGACTTATGCAGACTTGGGATTTGAGGATTATCGAGTCCTCCCCGAATACACCATCGTAAACTGTTCAATTCCTTTTCGAGTTCGGTCATCTTATTGTCGGTCCGGAGTCCGGAGTGTGCGCGTGTTGTACGTTGCCAGGTCCTGTCGTCGGTATTTGTTGGGGTAGCCGGCTCTCGTCCGGGATTCTTTGCACCCCTTGCCATACCGTAACCTAGACCGCTACCGTAGTCGAGGTTAGGCAGGCTGCCAGGCACTAGGGGCTATGTTTTATTTGTGCTATTCATGGGGAGTGCTTCGCAGGCGGGTTGGCGATCCCAGTATGGTTATTACAAATGCACAGAGAACGCTGCTGATCATTCTCTGATTTGTCCCTTAGTCGCCTCTTACGACACAAATGGAAAAACATGGGATGTCGAAATTCTGTACGCTCGACACCGACTCGGTAAGTGACGTAGATTCCAAAAAATATACACTCATTTTTTCAATGAATTTGGTAGGTTTAGGTAGCGTAGTTAGGTAGCATAAATACATATATTGGGATACTCACACTATTGTTTTACAATCAATTTGTCCCGTGTTATGTTTGGTCATGGTCACCTCATTAGAAAGAGACACACTACCAACGGGAGCCCTCTCGCTCGGACCGGTTTTTGCGCCATAGTGCACAGTCTAGTAGTAAGAAGTATAAGGTCTTTGATTCTGGTAGACCTAATTTATTAGTTGTTGTCATTGAGGTTGGTTGTTGTAGTATATCTGTGGTTACTGTCACGTAGTTTGTGTCTATGAATAAAGTCAGTTGTTGTCAAGATCTCGAGGTGTTCCATTAATTTATAACATGGTGGCAGCGGTTTTGCGATAAATTGCTATTTTACGTTGTTAAACTTCAATAACATTGACAATTGCGAGCATTGGCCGCATTTTATAACGTATGATATTGATTTTTGCTGAAAATCACAAGGATTACAGTGCTCTATGATGGAACACGCGTGGCCGCCATCAGAATTAAACTTGGACGGTGCTGGTGGGCCTGTCGGCCGCGCTGATGCTTGAAAAAAGTGGAGACAACAATTCCTCCTGTTTGTTAAGGCATCAGGAGTACACACGGAACCATCGAGAGTCCAAGCTAGTTTATTAGTAAATCTTATTGGTTCGGAAGGATTTGACGTGTATCAGACATTTACTTTCGAGAAAGAAGATGAACGTGATGACGTAACTGAGCTATTGAATAGAATAGAATAGGTCTTTATTTGCTTAGAATGTAGGTACATAAAAATAAGTTGTTACATTATAAAATAGGATCCATGTACATTCTGCCTTAATATAGCATGCAAATGTGGTACAAAGTATAGAAATTACTAAATACTAAATACGAATTACTAAATACATTACGAAAAATCATCATTTAAGAAATCCTGCACTGAATAATAACATTTATCTACAAGTAATTCTGTGAAACTTTTTTTAAACTTTTGCAACGGTAAGTTTTTAAGTTGATTAGGTATTTTATTAAAGATTACAGGAGCCATACAGATAACATTTCTTTTTAATAAGCTAGTTTTAAAAGCGCCCGTGCATAATAGATTCTGGTATTGGGATCTCATAGCTGTAGGTACTTCGTTTTCTAGTTTCTATTAAAGTTGCAAATAGACATCGATTAGTTATTACAAATATTGCTAATTCAAGGATATAAAGGCATGGGAAGGTTAATAATTTACGAGACTTAAATATAGGTACGCAACTGTCTGTTACTTTAAGACCAAATATAGCTCTTAGACAGCGCTTTTGAGCTCTGAAAATGCTTTCTCGTTCACTACAGTGACCCCAAAATATTATACCAAATCTTAATACAGAAATTACTAGACCATGGTAAGCGACTAATAGTGTCGGCAAATTTACTTTTTTTGACAAATTATGCAACATATATGCGGTTGTGCTTAAACGTTTACATATATCTTCCGCTTGCGACTTCCAAGTAAACTGACTGTCAATTATGATTCCTAAAAATTTTGTAACGTTTACTTTTTCTATAGTTTATATCCATATCGCCCGCAGCTATTCTTTGGTAAAAGTGCATGATTTTAGTTTTTTGGAGATTTATAACTAAATTATTATTATCAAGCCACTTTATTAGACTACTAATTGTATTGTTAATGTCATTTACATATGATTCTTTATCGATACATGAAACAATTGATGTGCTATCATCTGCAAATAAAATCATAGGATGGATTATATGACGTGGCAGGTCATTTATGTATACTATAAATAACAAAGATCCAAGGACGCCGCCCTGTGGGACACCATATTTTATTTCTCTAAAAGACGATCTAGATTTTAATTCCTTTTTAGATCCTAAACACAAGCTCGATATCTCCGTACATTGTCTACGTCCTTTTAGATAAGTTTTTATCAAATTAAGGGCATTGCCACGAATACCGTATGCGTGAAGTTTTGTTAGAAGGGTATCATGATCCACACAGTCAAAAGCCTTCGACATATCGGCATATATTGCGCATATTGGTACTTTAGAGTCTAGTTTTGGCATTATTCTCTGGATAAAGTCGAAAATAGCCATGTTGATGGTTTTATTTTTCCTGAAACCCTTTTGCTCGTCACATAGTATGTGGTGTTTCGTTAAAAAGTTGTAGAGAGATTCATAGATCAGGTGAGATAGTGGTCAAGCGCGAGCCTATAATATATAAAAAATAAAAATAAAACATGTGAGGGCACTTTTTTATTTTTATTTTATTATGATACATATTTTAATATGACCACTACCTCGCCTGATGGTAAGCGATGATGTGGCCTACGGTGAAGCACGCTTGCCTAGAAGTAACCTATTCACTCTTGACTTAAAGACCCCAAGGTTGTAGCTATCAGGAAACAAAGACTCCGGAAGGGAATTCCACTCCTTAGCTGTGCGCACAATGAAAGTATAATAATAATAGTAAACAAAACGCTTTGTGCATATGGGTGGGATGTCCACCATGAACCGATGGCGCATGGCCGTACATCTTGTAGTCCGATGATGGAAAGGGCTAGGCGGAATCAAATTGTGCAGTTCCGTCGCACACTCCCCGAAATGTAACCGATAAAAAACCGACAGGCTGGCAACTCGGCGTCGATGTTCGAGGCTCTGGAGCTTTGACGCGACCAGTGCATCGTTGCCAATAAGCCTCTTGGCCCGTCTGTCAATCGACTCAAGTGCATCAAGCTGATATTTGGCAGATCCGTCCCAGAGGTGAGAGCAGAATCAAAAATCAAAATCTCTCCATGCACGACCGCACTTGCGCTTTATACAAGTTGAGCAGCTGTTCAGGTGCGAAGTACCGTCTCACCTTTGCAAGAATCCCCAACTTTTTTGCAGCCAACTGAGCTTTCGCCTCAATGAATGAACCAAAATTGAGGGTCAATGTCAACGTAACACCAAGAAGTTCGAGATGGTCCGTTAACGGCACGGTTACACCACGGAAAGATGGAACCGGGTGGAATTGGCTCTTCTTAGCGGAAAAAAGACACGCCTGGGTCTTAGTAGCATTGAAACTGACCAGATTGGCATCACCCCATTCGGAGACCGCCTTCAAGGATAGATTCAAGCGTTCGACCATGGCCTCCCGGAGAGACCGAATCTGTGGCCTAGTAGTCCGTCCGTTAGACACGTATCTCTTAGCAACAGTGCTGTCGTCTGCGTATCCAAAGGTTCCGGGTTTTAGCAGATCATTAATGTGCAGCAAGAATAATGTTGCCGTGAGCACTGACCCCTGAGGGACTCCGGCGTTGATATCTAACTGACCGGATGAGCAGCCATCGATAACCACTCGGATGGATCGATCCCTGAGGAAGTCCGCAATCCAATTCAGCGGAGTGGGCCAATGAACCATCAGGTTTCAGCAGTGGTAGTAGTGAGGGGCGACAGAAGTTTGATTCGACCGACTTAGCCAGGGACCAAAACGCTTTGCTACCCGCTGGGTATGAAGCTAGTTTGTGGCCAATTCTGCTAATGTGGTTAAACCGTGCTCTTCGCATCACCTTTTTGCAGGACTTGGCAGCCCTGTTGAAGGCTCTCTTCTTCTGATTCACGTCATTAGCCTTGCGTGTTCGAGCGTCGACTCATGCCTGATAAGCCTTGTGTTTAATCGCGTCGGCGCGGTTACACTCGGCTCCATACCATGGTCTGTCGACGCGAGACATTGCTACGTCAGAGAATGGAATATAGTACTCCATTCCCCGACGCAACACATCTATCACAGCGTCAGCGCACGACGATGGATCACCCGAAGAGAAGCAAGTGGCCTGCCAAGGATAGCATGCGAAGAAAGATCGCATCCCATCCCAATCTGCTGACCTGTACCGCCATACCCGCCGGGTGCCTCTTGGGCTGGGATCGGGCAGGGAGTAGACGGACACAGACTTCACCAGACAGTGGAGTATCTATCTGGATCTGTTGTCAGCAGAAGGTCCAAGCAATTGGCTGTGTGCGAATCAACATCTGGCACCCTCGTCGCCCCCTGGACCAGCTGGGTGAGATTTAGTGCTAGCGCAAGCTTGCACGTCTCTCGTCCAGCATGATCAGTGCACTGGTATGGGAAAAGCCACTCCTGGTGGTGGGCATGGCTCGGCATTAAAGTCCCCCAGTAACACTAATTGGGCGGAAGGGTACCGCTGCGGTGCCGTATCAGCCGCCTCACTGAGGTACTCTATGAGCCTGGTTGTCTCCTGATCTCCGCTGTGCGAACGGTAGACACAGGCGTGGATAATCTTATCCAACCCTGTGTCCACCAGAGCCCACAGCACTGAGAACCTGGAGTCTTCAAGGTTACGGAGACGCCGATAGCAAGTGTCGTCTCGGGCATACATGCATACACCCGCGCGTGGTTTAATGGCGTGCTCCAGGGCAAACTTATTAGCCAGCCTTTTTGCGGAATCTTCGCATCTGAATTCTGATGGCGCGCAGCCTCCTCCTTCTCCTGATGGATGTGTGACGAGTATGTCGGATATTCGCATTCATCAAAAGGACGTGCGTAGGGTGCTGCGCAGCCTTGATGTGAACAAAGCGAGTGGCCCCGACGGTATACCAGCAATTGTGCTTAAAACCTGTGCGCCTGAATTGTCTCCGATCTTGACTCGCCTGTATCGCCTTTCGATAGAGACTGGAAAAGTACCGAAGGCTTGGAAGCAAGCCAACGTACAGCCTGTGCCCAAGAAGGGCAGTCGAGCTGAACCGGAAAACTACAGACCCATCTCTGTAACGTCCATCCTCTGTAAAAGTATGGAACGTGTGCTTAACGGAAAGCTCCTGGCATACCTAGAAGCGAACGACATTCTCAGTGACCGCCAATACGGCTTCCGCAGAAATCGGTCCACGGGGGGTCTTCTAGTGTATGCCATTCACATCTGGAGTGAGGCCATCGAGAAACACGGGGAAACGCTAGCCGTCTCCCTCGACATCTCGAAGGCTTTCGACAGGGTCTGGCACGAAAGCCTCATTGGTAAGCTTCCCACCTTCGGACTGCCTAGTGGTCTGTGTAATTGGATTGCGGACTTCCTGAGGGATCGATCCATCCGAGTGGTTATCGATGGCTGCTCGTCCGGTCAGTTAGATATCAACGCCGGAGTCCCTCAGGGGTCAGTGCTCTTGGCAACATTATTCTTGCTGCACATTAATGATCTGCTAAAACCCGGAACCTTTGGCTACGCAGATGACAGCACTGTTGCTGAGAGATACGTGTCCGACGCACGGACTACTGGGCCTCAGATTCGGTCTATCCGGGAGGCCATGGTCGAACGCTTGAATCTGTCCTTGAAGGTGGTCTCCGAATGGGGTGATGCCAATCTGGTCAGTTTCAATACTACTAAGACCCAGAGAGCCAATTCCACCCGGCTCCATCTTTCCGTGGTGTAACCGTGTCGTTAACGGATCATCTCGAACTTCTTGGTGTTACGTTGACATCAACCCTCAATTTTGGTCCATTCATAGAGGCGAAAGCTCAGTTGGCTGCAAAAAAGTTGGGGACACTTGCAAAGGTGAGACGGTACGTCACACCTGAACAACTGCTCTACTTGTATAAAGCGCAAGTTCGATCGTGCATGGAGTACTGCTCTCACCTCTGGGATGGATCTGCCAAATACCAGCTTGATGCACTTGAGTCGATTTACAGACGGGCCAAGAGGCTTACTGGCAATGATGCACTGGTCGCGTCAAAGCTCCAGAGCCTCGAACATCGACGCCGAGTTGCCAGCCTGTCGGTTTTTTATAGGTTACATTTCGGGGAGTGTGCGACGGAACTGCACAATTTGATTCCGCCTAGCCCTTTCCATCATCGGACTACAAGACGTACGGCCATGCGCCATCGGTACATGGTGGACATCCCACCCATACGCACAAAGCATTTTGCTAATACTTTCATTGTGCGCACAGCTAAGGAGTGGAATTCCCTTCCGGAGTCTTTGTTTCCTGATAGCTACAACCTTGGGGTCTTTAAGTCACGAGTGAATAGGTTTCTTCTAGGCAAGCGTGCTTCACCGTAGGCCACATCATCAGGCGAGGTAGTGGTCAACGCGAGCCTATCGATAATAAAAAAAATCTGTACGGCGGGTCTTGAAAAAGTTACCCGACCGTATGGACAGCTTCCACGAACCCATCGCAGTATTCGTCCACGGAGCTCCCTAGGCACTCGAAACGATTCTGGAGTTCGAGCTGAAAGCTCTCGGGGTTTTGGACCTGGATCTGTACTGGACGGAGCGTGGACTTCATCAGTCGAGACCTTTCAAGCTTAACATTAATGTTCAATGTGCCTCTTACCATGCGGGCCGTGATCGCTGCCGGTTTTCACCGAATTGATCACAGAGACATCATTGAACATTTGCTTTTTGGTTGACATGATGAAGTCGATCTCGTTTTAGTTGCACCATCGGGGTTTTGCCAGGTCCACTTCCTGTGCTCACGCTTTCTGAAGAGGAAGTTCATCATGTAGAGGCTCTCCTTCTTCATAAAACTGGCCAGTAGGTGACCCCGGTGGTTACGACATCCAACTCCAAATTGCCCCACATGCAGCTCATCCTCGTCTCGTTTGCCCAGTTTCACGTTGAAGTCCCCCATGACAACGGTGAAGTGAGTTTTGAAACCATGTATGGCTCTAGAAATATCCTAATACATGGCCTCTACCTCGTCGTCGGGGTGTGCCGAGGTCGGGGCGTAGACCTGTATGACCTTCAGCAAATATCTTGCGGATATTCTGAGTATAAGGTACGCCACCCTGGTCGACACACTTTCAATCTTCACCACGTTGTTCACCGACACGACCTTGGGACTGCCGCTCACCCTCTCGGAAATAGAGCAGGTTACCGGATTTGAGGATTATCGAGTCCTCCCCCTCTCTTCGGAGTTCAGCTATCTTCTCGTCGGTCCGGAATGTTCGCGTGTTATATGTTCCCAGGTCCAGTCGTCGGTGTTTGTAGGGGTAGCCGGGTCCACTCCGGGGATTCTTTGCAACCCTTGCCACGCCATCGCCTCGACCGCTACCGTAGCCGAGGGTAGACGGGCTGCCGGGCCGTTTTTTCGGTGTGCTATTCATTAGGTTTGAGGGGGTTTGCCATAATCGGCACGCTTGGCAGGTGGGTTGGCGATCGCAGTTTGTTGTTAAAGTGGACAGAGAACGGTGCTGCCCATTCTCTGGTTTGTCCCTTAGTCGCCTCTTACGACACCCACGGGCAGATAAGGGATGGTGAAATTCTTTACGTCCGTCACCATACGGTACGAAAATTATCATACAGCAACGTAGTTCCGGGATAAAAGTATCCTATGTATTCTAAAACTCCTACTCCTGGTAATAGTCTATCCGGCCGTAATTGGTTAGTAAAAATACAAATACTTTTATATTTTTAATATATATTATAGTAGTTGTATGACATAAAATGCAAAACAAAAAAAATACAGTGGTTCACAAATCACGACACCCATAAAAAATAACTTTAATCAATCAAATGTATATTGGGGGGGGGGCACATCGCTGTCAATGCGGTGAAGCAGTTGACTGCCTCGGCACAGATAATATAATACTAGCATACAGATGCCTCATCCCATACAAAAAAACCGTGCCGACGTAACTAGCGTTTTTCATCTGCTTAATCTTGTTATTTTTGTGAGTACATCAATCGCGTTCGATCCCGTTTCACGGCAATAGATGGTGTTAGCAGCGCCTTGCAAGTAAAAGGGTTTACGAGATTCGTGAATATTTTTTTCTTTAAATACTGTGAAGGTTCGTTTTATAGTATTTTTTTGCACGTTATTACAGTTTTTTTGCACCAATATGTGTTAAAATGCAAATTTTAACAATCGAGTTGAATGCCTCAGAAATTTAAAAATGCGCCATCTATGGCATCAATTTTAAATTCAAATTCAAATTTCATTTATTTCAATCCAGTATCAGATCATAATATGTGTTGTACATTTGAAATTAACACAAAAATCACACTCAATATAATTATCTATACAAAATAATCAATTAAATAATACATACAAAATTAAAAATTCAATTCTATTAAAATTAATATTAAATCATTTCCTTAAAATTACATTTAAATTATTAAATCAAATTAAAATAATTAAATAGAAATAAAAATAATTAATAATACGCCTGCCTCTGAGTTATTTGTTTGTTTGTCATTACATTTATCATAAAACAATGGTTAATGTACTGACAATCAAACCTGTTTGCAAATACGCTCAGGATGGTGTTGGAGGTGGTCCGGAGCCTGCGCCCCAGAGATGTGTACCGCTTTCGCATCGTCGTGTAGAAACAGTCAACACGGGCGTCGGCGAACATCCCTGACGCGCTGCAGTGCCGGGGCAGCCCCAACAGCACCCTGAACGCATTATTATACTGAACACGGAGAGCGTTGTACTGCTTCTGGGTATATGAAACCCACAGACTGGCCGTGTACAGGGACGTACAAAATGCTCTGAAAAGAGTTACTTTGACGGCCCCCGAGCAACGAACAAACCTGCGGGCGATCATATTGGCCCTCACAGACAACGCCCTCCGCTCCCTATCGATGTCCGCATCGTCGCTCAGGTCAGAGGTCACGATATGCCCGAGATATTTGAACTGTTGCACTCTTTTTAACTCGACACCGTTCAGTCTAATAGGTGGAACAGAATCCGGGCAGTTCCGACCCCTGGCCCGCAAGACCATGCATTCACTCTTCTTTGAGTTATAGAGCAAACCGTGATTCAGCGCATAACGCTCGCATATGCCCAGCAACCTGGACAGACCACACACCGAGGCGCTCAGCAGCACCATGTCGTCTGCGTAACTAATATTGTTTACACAAACACCATCAATATGGCAGCCGACACGGGTGGTGCTGAGCTCCTCTATCAGTGCATTCACGTACAGGTTGAAGAGCTTCGGCGAGGTCAGCCCTCCCTGCCTTACCCCGCATTCCAACCTGTACGGCTCCGACAGAGCACTCGACCACCGAACGACGTTGACCTGATTAAAATACCAGTACTTGAAAATTTCTATCAGTTCAATAGGCATTGATGTGTTCTTTAATTTTTGCCATAAGATGTCATAGCTAACCAGGTCGAAAGCCCTGGAGAGGTCGAGAAAACAGGCATAAGTAGATGTGCTCCTATCAGAGTAGTACTTGACACTTTGCTTCAAACACAAAATAGCTGTCTCAGTAGACAGTCCTGATTTAAAACCAAATTGATTGTCGTGAGTGTTTACGTACCGATCCAGCTGTGCATCAAGCAAACTGTCAAAAACCTTTGCAAGCACTGTGGCTAGTGAGATTGGCCTGTAGTTGCTCGTGTCACTTAGGTCACCGGTTTTACTCTTCGCAATTGGTACCACCACGGTCCTCATCATTTCTGCTGGTACGTAAGAATGTCCTATACAAAATGTATATAACATGGCAAGAACTCTGGGTAGGTGGACGCCCGCATGCTTTAGATGCTCAATGCTCAGGCTGTCATGGCCAGGAGATTTTCCACGCGACATTGACTTTATAATTCCCCGAACATCCTTCGCTGTGAATCTGATGTTTATCTCCTGCCCATGCGACCCCTCCACACTGAATGAGCATGATGGTCCCAATGGCGAGTTAACCATAAAGTGATCCTTAAATAGGTCTGCAATACATTTTGGTTCACTCACACCGTTGACACTCACGGGTAAGCCCGGCTTATTATTTAGCCTACTTGTAGTTTTCCAAAAGTTACGAAAGTCATGCTTCGAATGTTGAGAAGCGAGGATGTCCATCTTTATCTGCTCCCTATTATTTTGGCACCACCTTAGGCGTGACTTAAAGATTCTACGACTCTCCCGCATCTCATCCCAAACACTCCCTTCACTCGGCTTACCCCAAAGCACCCATTCCTTAAATTTACACCGAGCTAAACCGTGAGCGTCACGCACATGCTTGTTCCATCCGATCACCGGTTGTTTTTTTCTCGGTTTAACAATAGTATGACTCTCAGTGGCGGCTTTACACAATGCATTAACAATCTTATCATACAAACTGTCAATTATTCGCATGTGGTCTCGATTTCCACAACGTTTATCACTACAGTTGCTAAATTCAGGCGGAAAATCAATTTCTTTTAAATGATCCGTTCAAATAATCTTTGAAATGTGAATTAAGAGCCCAATATTCCATAATTTTGTAGTTAGGAGAGTTAATTAAACAAGAACATACAATGTTTATGTTCAATTCCAGATAATTGATGTCGCGTCATCTAGTGAGATTTATTTGAACCAAATATTCTTTCTTAGCAATGAGACCCCGTGGCCTCGGTCACCATGGCCTATCTTGTAATAAGAGTGCAGGTCGGATTGCGCGGCACGCTAGCATTAATGATCTCATCCGTCGTGCTCTTGCCACCGCCGGGGTGCCAGCTGTCTTAGAACCCAATGGCCTGGCACGCGTCGATGGGAAGAGACCAGATGGTATGACCATAATGCCTTGTAAGTTGGGTTAGGTCTTTGGTGTGGGATGCAACTTGCGTCGACACCCTTGCACCATCCCATCTTCCTAGCACGGTGGGCTGCGCTGGGGCGGCTGCTGCAGGTGCTGAAAACCTCAAACGGCGCAAATACAACAATTTAATTGGTAATTATGTGTTTGAGCCGTTTGGGGTTGAAACACTAGGGCCATGGGGTCCGAGTGCTCACATATTATTTCGGGATATCGCCAAATGGTTGGTCGACTCTTCTCGAGACCAGAGGGCTGGCCTTTTTTTTGGCCAAAGAATCAGTATTGCCATCCAACGTGGCAATGCTGCCAGCCTTCTGGGCACTTTTCCTGTTGACAGCGATGTGGACGAATTTTTTGACGCCCCGTAAATGTATATACATGTCGCATCAAGGCTGGCCGATAGATGCAAACCATCGGGAAGTCAGGATGTATTCCCTTGGGTTAAGACATCGTGTGTGGGCAGGTCGTTGGGTACAATCGTGCAAATGAAATCACAGAAGTTATTCGATACACTGGGTTTATTTAAATAATCACAACTCAGTTACATTCTTGCTTACTAATATTACGGATCGACACTGATTCTACGACGTGTTAGCTCTAAGGCTGTCAGTACTCGACTGCCATATTCTATGTTCCCCACCACGCAAGTGGTTAGAAATAGCGCGCCAATGCGTAGTTGTTCTTGCTTTGCCGCCAGATGGCGTGCTTGCGATTTGTTTTAACGTCCGTACTATTGACTAAACCCGACACGGCCATCCTGCGAGACAGGCGTCCTCGTCTGTTACTCATTGTCAGGGTTAACAGTGTATCGAATCATGTGGAAATTCTCATGAATGTCCTCAGCCCTTGGGGGAAGCTGAGGGGTCTGTCAGACTCCTACTGACTAAAACCACATGGTGTTCTTTAGGCCGTAATTTCTCTTGAGAGGCGAACGTGGAACACAGCACGTCGCCTTCTCGGGCCTCTCTCAGGTGACAGATCCCCAAATCTATCACCCGCAGGCATCATCTTCTTGTCCTTGCTCCATGCCATCTCATGTCGTGTTGCGCCACACGTCCTCTTAGTCTACTCCGACCCGCCAGTCTCCCATCATACAAGGGATGTTTTTCTGAAACACAAAATTTCCAAACAGTATTCACTCGTCCAATCCTGACTCATACTCTAGAGTGAGGAAACATTTCGAAACAATCAAACATGATCATTTAAATCTCTCTCTTCACCATTGCAAGGAACAAGTAATTCTATTTTCAATTTAAAGAAAATAGCATCTTAATCATCGATCCGGTACCTGATAGCACCTAATCTTCGTGATTACAAAGTCCAAGTACCACTGATAGTCATTAATGTCACATTTAATTAAACAAAAGAAAAAAGACACCAGGTATCTTATTCACGATCCTTAGCCATCACAAAGCTCTCTTAGCTATCACATAGCTCTCTTAGCTATCTCATAGCTCTCTTAGCAATCACAATTGCTCTACTCGCACATCCCTACGATGTCGAGTTAACTCAACTCTCTGAACTTAGAACCAGTTCCCCACAGACATTTAGCCTGTCGTATGTTACGTCAATTCGTCATCTACTATCTCAATTGGTACTTGAGCTTTGTGTATCTTACTAAAACAATCTACGCATAGTAATCAAAATTGGAAAACCAAAATGATTTCAATATTCGTAATGAAGGCTTGACGATTCGAACGTCATCAACATTAACATGGTGACCTCACCTCTCGCGTGACTATGCGAGTTTACTTTATTTTAACCTCATAACTCAACAGGTTTCCTCTGTAAGGTTCCTTACACAAACGTGTTTATTTTAAACCGACTTACAGGTGCCCTACAGGACCACAGTTGCTACAAAGACCTCCAGTTACACACTGGCCTACAGTTGCCATAAAGGCCTCCAGTTGGCACACTGGCCTTTAGTTGCCACACAGGCCAACAGTTGCCATAAAGGCCAACAGTTGCCACACAGGCCAACACACAACGCTCGGCTACTCCTGACCAAACAAGATCATTGGGTTCGTGATAATAGGGAAATTTTAGAACTCTGATCTTTAACTAAATCATTACCCTGGGCCATGTACCACAGTCATTCCAGACAAACTTCAAAACTGCTGCAGCAGAAACTGCCAAGCCTATAGAAACCCTCGAGTAAAACCTCTAACGCCACGGCTCTATAGCCGAACAGCAATTATATTGCTCTCACACAACGGTCTCTCAAGACCCCGACCTCCGCCAGAATCCACTGGTACGGTCAAACATAATACGGCTGATAGACTCAATTACTCGACATTTTAAGCTTGCTCATCATCATTAAAATCCTTTTAACATCAACATCGACTGGTACATGACCCGCTCCTTAACCTACCGTGTCCATACTTGTAGGTTTAAGCGTACCTAGCTAGCTAGCGTAGCTTTCGGTGTATAACGATCACTATCCTGTCATCGCGGACTTAATACAGGGCCTCTTCAGTTTTCGTAATAAAGTTTCCCACACAACACTATTAATTAGAAAAAGGTCCAACGATCAACAAGTTCAACGAAACAAAGCAATTGTAACAATTCTGTTACTCTTTACCATAATTCAAAGGCAATGCATACCCAACTCATGAAACCTTCATTGTGACTTGTGCACCATCACAAGCCAGAATCGTATCTACCAACGATTCTCTACATATCTGCCGCCACATATGCTACACCATATGAGGGGCCCTTGTGCACCAACACAAGCCAGAATCGTATCTACCAACGATTCTTTACATATCTGCCGCCACATATGCTACACCACATCATGAGGGGCTCTGTGCACCAACACAGACAAGAATCGCACCAACGATTCCCAAAAATCTTGCGCAATATGTGCTACAACACATGAAGCGCTCTGTGCACCAACACAGACAGAAATCGCACCAACGATTCCTTCTAGACCCATCGCCACATGTTACGCATGAGGTGCGGTCTAAAGTTTCGAGTATGAGTGTACAAGCCATTCTAAATCAGATTTGGTCTCATTACCACTGTCATCAACTATGACGTCTAACTCTCAAGGAACTTGGTGATCGGGTATCCATCCTACAAGATTCACGCTTTTACGTAAAGATCTTGGAAAATACAGACTATTAATATGAGGGGAATTTTGCCTGATAATATTTGCTTCTTAATACCTCGTGTGAAGGAGCTTCACGAATAACTTGGATCAATATCGTTTAAACCAGATTATCAACAGTAACCCTTTACTATCGCTCACAAACTCAGTTTTCATGTACGGAAAACGATCGCGAGATCTACTGCTATCATAATATTACTTTGAAAGTAAGCAAGTGAATTCAGATCTGAAGACGGTGGTTGTACATTGTTACGCAACAAGATCCGTCCTGAATACACGCAAATGACCAGTACCTTTACTAACTCGATACAATTACGATAGCCCAACGACATCACTAACTCGCTTTGCCACTGAAAACGACTAGTTATTCAGTCATTTTGGATAACTCATCTCCTTCATATGGGATATCTCATCCTAAAGGAAACTCACCAACTACTTGCCTTTTAGTAAGTGTGTCTAAATTACCTAGTGATATTGCTAGGTATAACCACTACCAATTCAGTGATCAAACATGAACACTCTTATAACTCGAAATAGCATCTCTTCACTAGAGAACCTTTGACCTCACTATCGAAATAACATGGAAGCGACTCACCGAGTATTCCATTCCAAACTTGCGCACGCTCATACCGTTCGGCTACGACCTGTGAACTGCTAGCCTGCCGTTCCTCTTAACCTCTCAGATGTTGACATGTCAACCTTCGCGCTCAGCATCTGAATCACTAGCCTCCAGCAGAAGCTTCAGTCTGCGACACAATATGGTATCTGAAACATGAAAAATATTACGAGAGTATATGTTCACACGGTTATCTTAACCATACACAGCTTTGATGGAATTTATCTGGTGCACTGATGCTGTAACCTAAACCAATGAATCTGCCTAGCCTCTTTCCCACTGCATTGGGATCGGCTTCCAGTCCTACTGGATTCAGCTGAGCACCAGTGCCTTACATGGAGCAACCGCCCATCTGACCTCCACAACCCAGCAACTGGGTAACATGGTACCCCTTGGCAAGACTGGTGTCAGATCTCAGGCCTCTGACCACCCGTAACGACTGTCAAAAGTTCTTCAAATGACAGCCGGGACCAACGGCTTAATGTGCTTTCCGAGGCACGGAGGAAACCCGGTATGTTGAAATGGTTACCCATCCACGGACCGACCTCGTCAAGCGTTGCTTAACCTTGATGATCAACCAGTGCGGCTGTTATTATTTAGCCACGAGCTTCTAGTAGTAGTAATAACCTAAACCTGAAAAAAGTGTTATTATGGACACCGAATGTGAGTGCAGAGTTACACTGAAACAACCTAAACATGAATCACACATTACAGTGTCCCAAGTGCCCAGGTAGGTATATGGGCTTTAGAGAATCCAATTAATGACATAGCGTTTTAAGTCGCAATTAACGAAGCCTGGTAGGGTTTACCACTTTTTAGAAAGTTCGACCCTCCAACTACAAATGAAGAATACTATGCTTCTTCCTAAACTTAGTTAATTCTCACTACATAAAACTATCACGCTACAAAACTAATCAAAATATTTCATTTGGAATTTTCATAATTTCCAGACTGAAGTGTAAGGTAGGTACGTCACTGTCACCATATCGTTCAACTTCCAAACAATGATAGCCAGCAAAGGTCAGTCAAGGGTTATTGCCCGTGATAGTAGAATAATAACCCCTCAACAACACCAAAACTTGACCATCAATAACTGGCATGAAACTATGACACGGGCCACCCCGGCGAACCATGGACCACCATACCGTACACAAAACCAGAATTTTGAATAATGAACACACTTTTCCATAGTCATAACAAAATGAAAACGACTCACCAGATTGGCATAAACATCAGTGCGTAGGGATCTTTTCACATGTCCACACGCTCCTACTTGACCTGTCCAGCTCCTTGGTTGCTACTAGCCTCCTTGCTGCTCCGCTCCAGACTGTTTTTTTATTATTCAAGACTGAGGGTAGTCTCAACTGACACCGCGATTTTTTTGCAAGAATGTAACCAGAATTTTCACTAGCATTGTTTTTACGTGTGATCTCACTAGCACGACCGAATCCCAATTCTGATGTCGCATCAAGGCTGGCCGATAGATGCAAACCATCGGGAAGTCAGGATGTATTCCCTTGGGTTAAGACATCGTGTGTGGGCAGGTCGTTGGGTACAATCGTGCAAATGAAATCACAGAAGTTATTCGATACACTGGGTTTATTTAAATAATCACAACTCAGTTACATTCTTGCTTACTAATATTACGGATCGACACTGATTCTACGACGTGTTAGCTCTAAGGCTGTCAGTACTCGACTGCCATATTCTATGTTCCCCACCACGCAAGTGGTTAGAAATAGCAAAATAAAATTCACAAATAAGAGCCCCTTATCGCTAATAGCAAAAAAATAAAGGTGTCAAATTATAATAACCTCAGCCATTTCCGTTCCGCTTTTATTTTTAGATATTTCTACACATAATTAACCTCTCGTTACATGGATTAGTTGCAATGAATTATATGTGGTAAAAAATGGCGGGAACTTTGGACGACAACGAGGATGTTGATATTGATACTTTAGGTAGGTGCCACACTGAGTTTGGAATTTGTGGAGTAGGAAAAAGTAGTGTTTCTTTTTACTTATCTTATTTGAAAAAAATGCTTACTAGCAAGTAAGCAAGCATAGGTAATACATTTTCTGGGGGAAATTATTAACCGGGCGAAAAATATACTTAATGGGCGACTATTAAATTAAGTAAGTAACTATTTATCCGGTTTGAGTAATACCTTTTAGGAGATTTTTGTGAGATGCGGTAATAATATTGTTACATACTTTAATTGTATTTGGGGTTCTATTTTTTCTATTTGAGCATATTACTCTTTTAAAAATACTGAACACCCATCAAGCCGACATCGTTGTGCAGCGCGGGAGTTCGAGCGTGTTCGTGTTTTCAACGAATTAGTCCAAGAGCTAGCGAACTTAGCTCCCGTCGTCTCCTTCATGTTAGGTTAGTTTAGACCCTGCAGACAGAAAAATAAGACAAACTTTTATTTTCAAGTCGCTGTTTTAAACATTTGTATTCGCCCACTGTTTTTCACAGCCATATTCAGTATTTTGACACCTTTAATTTGAATTTATTTGCGCTCGTTTAAATACTATCTATTTGCTAGTGACTTACCGAAGATTCAGTTTCAACATAAAAAAATAGTTTCGGCTTGAGTTTCGGTTTAGAACTGATTGAGTGTGGTAATCATTTTGTCGGCTTCATTTTGTGTGATCGGCTAGTGGCAATAAGCTTGCATTGCACAACGAAAATAAAACAATTGAAGGTTTTTTTTATATTTTGAACTGACCCGAAACCAAATTTTACAGATTCCTTAGAATACTATTAGGAACCTATGAATTTGCCGTTTTTTATGAAATAAGTTACATAATTTTGTTTCTATATTTTTTATTTCTATTAATCAAAGTAATCACCCATGCAATCGATACATCTTTATCAACGCAGTGAGAGTTTATTGATGCCCTACTTGACCTGAGTGCACCTTGTGGTACAAGGTTATATAACATCACGCTACGACCAATAGGAGCGGAGCATAAATGAAGAATGTTGCAAAAACTGAAAAAAAAATCATTTTGGAGAGCTTCCGTTGCGTGCGCTACGTAAACGGTTTAAGTTACGCAAATATTATGTGTGATGGAATTGTTCCTCATATACAAATATTTTATACAAATTCATCGGGGACAGGGAAAGGGCTCATTGAGCACCAAAAAATTCGTGGCACATCGATGTCAATTCGAAAACGTGCCCAGAACGCTGGCAGCATTGCCACGTTGGATAGCAATGCTGATTCTCCGGCCGAAGAAAAAGCCAGCCTTCTGGAGACGTGAAGAGTCGAAGAGTTTTGTGCTAATGTCTCGAAAAACTCGATCCGCACTCAGACCCCATGGACCTAATGTTTCAACTCCAAACGGCTCAAACATATAACTTCCAATAAGGTTTTTATATTTGCCCTGTTTGAGGATTTCTAAAAAAAAAATAAACATATTTTTAATTTAACGCGATTGCACTATGGACCTAGTTTACAACAGACTTCAAAAAAAGTTTATTAAAAAAATCAAAAAAACCTGACTGCTTAAAAAGCGAGAAGAAAATCATGCTGTGCAGTCGAAGGATACATGTTCGCGAGCTGGCTGACCGAAACCAGATGTATCCTCGGACTAGACAGCATGGTTTCCTTCTTGTTTAAGTCTTTTTAGTTCGCATTTCCAGCAGTCGGGTTTTATTTTTTATTTTTAATAAACCTTTTGTTATTTATATTTTTAGCAACTTTATTTTTTTTGAATTAGGTACATTTAAACATATAAGTATTTTATATTTTTGTAATCACCTCTTAAACCCCTTTATTTTGATACACCACACGATGAGCTTGGAAGAAAAAAAACACACAATATGGCGCCCAAAATCCGCCATTTTTCTATTGTCTAATTTTAATGTAGCCAGTGACACTCGCAAGGTTAAGACGAATCGATTGACGTACGAATCATCAAAATCGGCAACGCGTTTGGTCTCTGGAACTCAAATAGGAACAAACATACATACATACATAGACTGATAAACACATTACCCTCCTTCGGCAGTCGGGTAAAAATATGTAAGTTGTTGTACTATGAGTTGTAATTTTATGGGTCAAAGAAAATCAAAGTCACTGGCTTCGATTTTTCTTGATTTTGGCATAACCGAATAAAAGTAAATTTTTCAAAATAATTAGTGATTACTCCGTATTCCAATACTAATCGATTTATTTAGTTTAATCTAATGAAAGGTAGGGGCCGATTTCTAAATAGTCTGCGTCGATGGTTGATTTAAAATGGTCATAAAATGATTTATCTTGCTAATGACACAATATCAACTTAGAAAACTGGAAATATTGATACGAAGTGATTAATTCATTGTGTTCCTCGTTGTTCTTGTCGTCGCAAGCGCTAAATACTGAGATCGAAAGCGAAATCGTATTTCGGTCCTTCGGTTACTTATTTTTACTAGAAATTACAAGTGACGTGCGT